>JAYKAV010001000.1:3025813-3156683 GCA_035582835.1 Phoebastria nigripes | reverse complement strand
CTATGCTCCCTCCCAGCTTCTTGTGCACCTGGCAGAGCTTGGGAAGCTGAAAAGTCCTTGACTAGTAGACTACTTAGCAACAACTAAAAACATCAGTGTCTTATCAACATTCTTCTCATACTAAATCCAAAACATAGCACTATACCAACTACTAGGAAAAAAAAAATTAACTCTATCCCAGCTGAAACCAGGACAATCGTGATACTTTAAAGTAGGGTATCATTATATCTATAAATTTAGGAATTTGTAGACATAATGATACTCTAAAGTATTATGATAACAGCAATATTTCTTTTTGTTCATTGCAAAATGGCAATCCAAATCCATAATTCCTAATCTCATTTCCACATTTAGGTGTCTAGTCAGTGAGGGACAGTATATTATGGATTCAGGATGAGCTTTGCGGTAGTGTGAAATTATGGATTTAAGCGATGTCTGCCTCTATAAAAGGCTGATATCCCTTGATATCGGGATATGATGCAGTGTTTTAAATAAGCAGTTAMTAAAACATGCTTCTACTGTTCAAAAGAAGATTGTGCATGGTTTTTTACAGCAGCTCAGTGTTTCTGACTGTAATGTATGTGAAGTCAAGACTAAATACTTATATGGGTATATTTTAGGCTGCTTTTTTATATCTCCTGTATGTTTTCTGTCTTATATTGTAATATAGGATTCCATTGTTTCTTCTGTGACACAGACAGCATCCAGTCTCATGCTTCCTTTTAAAATACAAGGAATTATGTGGTGTGCAAAGCAGCATGGTTCACTGGACATTTTTAAAAATGTTTGCTTACACCAGTGGTAAGAGGGTAGGATGTAAATCTAGGTCTGAAAAAATGATAGGCTGCTTTTCTGGAATTGATTGTGGGGAAAGGAGGAGCAGAGCACAGGAAACTGAACTTGAAAAAACTTTGGATCTAGAATGCATTGCACTGCACACCCCTCTCGTTCAAAGGCTAGACTCCTGGACATTGCTATTTTGGGATGGAAAAATAATTTATAAACACCTACTAACTACAGTAAGAAAAAGGGAGTTTTCCAATAATTTGTTCTCTTTGGTGGTGTTTTACTTTGTCAGAATACCCGTACTTCAAGTTGTAGTAGTAAATGTTAAAAATATTTACTTTGAAGCTATTCCAGTTGATGCCTTTTACTGTCCTGAATTTTACTAAATCAAATACATGAATATTTAATATTCCTAAATGTTTCCACAAAGCCTATAGCCACTTTTAGGGTAAAATCCAATTGCCTCTGGCTCACACTGAAGAAGAGCTTCCTTTTGAAACAGCTATTCTTAGAAAACAGTACTATAGAGCACAGAGCAATGGAGTTGCTATGCATAACGTTAGGGCAATTTCTTTTTGCCTTTAGGTGATATGACCAGCTGACATTTCAGCACAAGGATCCTTCAGAGCAATGTAGAAAATTTGATGTGACAGTGTCTCTGAATCAACCACTGAACTTAAAAAAGTATTCATTATATATATATAACATATGTACTAGCCTCTCATGTAATTGAAGAGCTTTCTCTGTCTTGTTTCCATGTGTAGTTGTCTCTTTTCTTGTTCTTATATTTATTTTGACTGAAGCATACTTAAATGATCATACTTCACATACACACACACCACCCCCCCCCCTTCACTTTGCAGGAGTATGCTTCATGCATTTCCATTTCTGGTTCCCCACCTCTTGTGTTTCGGTCAGATTGCTTCTTTTGCCAGGAGTGTCAGCTGAGGGAATACTGTAAGTGCAGGAGAGCTAGCAGCTCCTTGCTTCTGAGAGGGCGATAGCAGGAAATGTCAAAGTCTGTCCTCGTCAGTTTGGATTAAAGTTGGATGGAATATTTGGCAAATGCATTAAAGACAAAGCAGAGCATGTTGGAAAACTGCAGTTTGAACACTTAAATTGGCAAAGGAACTAGCAAACAAGTTTTTATGAAGAAAAGTATTAGACAACCTTAGTTATAGGGCTTTGTTGACTCCTCATAAAATAAAAATAAGTCATAAAACATTATATATTTTTTTGTGAAAATGCACTTCACCTAATGTTCCTGAAAACTGATAACGAAAGGAAGTAATCTTTAGGGTGCTGAATACCAAAATTTCAATGAATGGGGTTGAGACAGGTCAGTTCTCCACAACAACTTGCCCTATTGCTGGCTTGAGCACATGGTTTGTTATTTCCAAGTTCCTCTGTGGTTTATTCAAGAAGCTTGATGGGTTCATCTGCTTTCTTAGAGCAAATAATGTCCTTTCTGACTGGTGGAGGGCAGAAAAGAGGCAAGCCAGCAGAAGTTACTGAAAAGCATGGATTTCCTCCTTTGTGGTTTGAAAATTTGTATTCTGGTCAACACTGCAGTATCTGGGTGAGAAAGGGCCCTTCAGTGAATGGAGATGCTCTCCCTTTTTATCTATGAGAAACAGTGATTGTGCAAGTTAGGTACACCAAAACAGCATACCTGTGACTTCAAGTGACAATCTCTGTAGGAGAACTTACAACTGCTGCGACCTTCTAGTCAGCTCCACATGGGTCACTGATTCACTTTGATTGCAGTGTTATTCATTTCCCATGTTAAATAATTTATAGGTTATTTATGTGTTGCATTGTAATAAAGTCATAGCTTTTTGATCTCTAAGGTGGGTGTTGCTGCCTTTTGTAGAAGCAGAAAGTCTGAAAGTCATAAATGATTACTATCCTTAACAATTCTTTACTGTACAGATGTTTTACAATAAACCAAGGGGACAGGGCATTCTGTAAATTTAATGGCACATCACTTAAAACATCACATAATTAGAAGGTGTATGTTGGAAAAAAATTATACCTTTGCAGGTTAAGTAAAGAATCACTAATAAAATTGTAACAGACATACATTATACAGCATGGGGTTCATAATGAATAATTGCTAGGTTATTAGTGCTTAACAGATTAAGGGTACTTCCATTTATTACTGTGCTCCACTAAGGATGAGCATTAATTTTTTTTCAAAGCAAATTCACTGGAAACAGACAGTTTAAAATTTATGCTTGTAATGATTGCTACATGGTCCATTAAGACCACCTCTAAGTGAGCTTAATTTGTAGCAGATAAATGTACATGTCTACATATTTTTCACCGTAGTTTATGGTGCATCCTGCACAGCTGTGCCCAACTGATTAAATCCTCACAAAATTTAAATAGGAAACCCATTACATAGACAGTATTATATCCATTTATCATACACACATTTTCAATTTAACTCTCTAAGCCTTTGTGTGGGATATTTTCACTGATTCATTAAATATGTATAGCGAGGCCATTTTCTCTTCTGGTTTGTTTTGCCCTTTGTTTTCTGGGTTTGTTTGTTTCCTATTTTTCAGTTCTATCATCCAATAATTAAGAACTTCAGCAAAATGAACATCATCAACAACGATTATCTTAGTAATGATTCTAGATATGACAGTCACTTAAAATCCTAGATCTAGAGAGATCTTATCTAGGGAAAAGAACCAGGGCTATAACCAGTATGTAGGGAAAGGTGATTGGTACTAATACCCTCATTTGCCTTCCAGAGTGTATTCTGGACTCTGGATTTGTCCTGACAGATAGACATGCTAGATGCTGAGAAAGGTTGGAATTACAGATATTTCTTCCCTTCTTCAGCATTTCCCATTGGTTAGCTCTGGGCATCTGATTTTGTTAAAATGCTTCCTAGGAACCCATTCTGAACTGTCCAGCTTTATCTCTGCTTTAGGTGTTTTGAGTCTCACATAAACCATAGTTCTGAATTCTAGAAATAGGATTTGAAGCATTCGTCCAATTTTAGAGATCAAATTAGAGATTAAATAATTAGCTGCTCTGAATTATTGTCTGAAATCCCTTTTATCATTATTGACTATAAAGTAAATTAAAGCTGTTAACTTCACATGCCCTGAGCCCTACGTAAAATAGATGGTATGAATTCCCTGTCAGCCAAATACTGCCCTACTTGATTCAAGACCATAGATCTTTCTCTGGATCTAGTGCTATGGTATAAGTCTTGATCATCATATTCTGTGGTCTGCTAGGGTGAGCCTCTGCAACTGTCCATAGCTTTATTAAGCTCAGTAGAGCCTATACTAACAGAACACTGCAAAATAAGGGCCAAATTCTGTTTAAGCTGTAGGAATATCTTTGTTTATCTTAGAGTAACAAAAGGGAAACAAGATTTTAAAAGAGCAAGAATAACTAATTATTGTTCATTCATTTTCGCATTCCTCTAATTAAATGCTAGAGACAGATTCTGTACTCTTCTACAAACTGAACAAACATACAGAACCACAAGGAATTGTTGACCTCCAAAATCTTCAAGAATTGGAGATTTCATATGAAAAGAAATGGCTGTTTAAATAATAGTTCTCTGGTAGCTGGCTCTGTTTTCTTAATGTGTGTATAAAATTGAATTATATGGCCATTTTTTTAGCAAACATGGGTATTTTAGAGAGAAATTAAAAGGACTTAGTAATTTTGCTTTATCTCTGTGGTGCAAATAGTGACAATGATTTATTATAACCTTCTTTTTAGCCTACCTTTGAAGCTGTTGTGTCCTTAAATGATTTTTTTCCCTGAGGTTGATAGTATCAGTCCATTTTCCACAAACACAAAACTGATAGATGGATGAATTAATTTAAAAACTTTTCAGATGACAATTAGAAACTAGTATATATCCCTGTATTCTCAAATTTGTTTCAGTATATTTAGAATTTTGATTATGTGTTAACTGTAGGAAACAATTGATTTTTGTTTGATGAAGATGAAAATTCTGGTGTAACAGTTTGTGAACTTGCATGATTTTTTCATAGGATTTTGGTGCAGGCTAGAGCTAGTCCTGATGTTCTTCAGAGCCTTTCACACATTTGCTCTGCTCAAGCCCCATGGTTTGACTTCTCACTTCACTTCTTTTCCTTTTAAAAAGCCAAATCATCTGTAGGAAGCAAATAGGATTCCCAACTATGAACCCCCAGATAGCGCACCTCTGTTCTCCCAAACAGCAGCACGAGGATTAAGACAAGGACAGTGAAGAACATTTACAGCTACATCATCCTTGGAATGTAGTAGGGAATGGACTTCCCAAATCTTGGAGAGAGAGTAGAAATGTCTTAGGAGTTTCAGGGAAAGGAAGATATCCTTCATTTGAGGTGCAGGTGATGGAAGCAAGTGCTTTTAAAATGCTGAGCAATTCTTTCATTATTCAGAATACTCAGGTGATCTGGTGGTAGTCCCCACACCTAGAATCAGTGCTGTTGGCTCAGTGTTTCAGGTTTTTTTCTCAGATAAGAAACACATTCTCACCCTAAACATCCTCTCAGGGTATTCCTGACACCTGACCCTTTAAACAAATACTTGGAGAACCGAATGCCTGTTATAAAACAGAAATGTATATTTTGGAATAAGATCTGTAAATGTGATATTATAGATGGACTTACAATCTTAGAAGATTAGATAAATGCTTAGGAACACAGAGAGTCAAACTATGGAAAAATTGCCCTGGATATTCAGTTCAGTTCAAGCACCACACAGAAATAGAGGCTGGCTGAACTGGACAGTTCTTGAACAACCCATAGTTGAGGTCACAGTTTTTAAAGACCTCAGTGAGAATTTGAACGTCAGGACCTGTGTCCCAGTTCATTCAGAGACATCTGTTTCAGTGTTCATTTTTCTAGTGATCATTGCCAGTAGGAATCAGTTGTGACTAGTAAAGTGCTGGCTCCAGGATCTGGACAGTTGGTGGGTTCTTCAAAGTGTGAAAACAACAAGTTTCTGTCATCACAAGTGTGAAAATAATATTGCAAGTGCATATGATATTATTTCTAGATTTCAGGGAGAGAATGTTTCAATGGATAAAGAATTATGGGTAATAAGTTGCTTGCAAGTAAAGTCTAAACCTATGGTATTATAAACATGCTCATTGTTTTGTTTTCTTTTGAAAGTGGGAAACTATTCACTAGGAATATTAGTAGCTATTCAGTATCTGATGATTTTTTTTTTTCATGGAAACACAAAACAGTGTCTTTCAGCTATGCACAAGTTTTTGGAGGCTTGCTTGTGATATCAAGAAATTGTTGACTGTGAGATTCTAGTGTATATATAGTCATCCACTTCATCTATATAAAAACAATGTTTGTGCTTGTGATGAAACTGTTCTTTGTATGTTTAGTGGATAAACATGTTAACAGAAGTGTTTATTTAAAAAGGCATAACAGTGCAAATGTATGAACCTGAGGAGGTTTGTGTCGCAATCTGTTATATTGAAATCTTACCAAGACAAACTTACTTCAGGGGAGTATGTTTTATTTTGCTGCTGGCAGCAAAATGATTAGTTGCAGAATAATCTTATAGAGAGCTGGTTGCTGATTAAAACAAAAATAGACTGCTCCCTGTGTCATACTTTCAGAGGAACCTTCTTCACATGTTTTGATTTTTGAGGAATAGCTAATGCATTAATGCATTATTGTTAAATAATCATTACATTTTAAATGATTAATTTAGCTAATTATAGGTATTTAGGAATCCGTCAGCTCTTCAGTTTGAGGTTAACTTTTTTGCAATAAATAGATGTATGAAAGAGACAAACTAGCTACCTATCAGAAAATAGAAGACTATATAATAATTTCTGGAATCTTTCCAGAGCAACAGAAGAATAATTGGTAACTGGGTTACTAGAAAGAAAATGACCCTTAATCTACTGACGATTTTGAACGCAATAACATTTTGGGTCCAAATTATGTTAAGTACTTAAACATTTCAATTCTGTGGTGCTTGGCTGAACTGTAGCCCCTATTCCATCTTACCTCACCCTTTATATTTTAAATAAATTTATCAAAGTATGGCCAATTCAGAAGGCAGTTTAAGGAGAGACTATAGTCCCAGCAGAGTCAGAGGTAGGATCTTGCCTTAAAGCCGAGCTAAATAATTCAAGCAAATTCAGTGAACAAAACAAAATTTATATATAAATTAAAATAAATATAGAAAATATTTTCTGCATGAGAAAGGGACAAATGCAGTTAACAGTAGTTCTTAACAATTTTTTTCAATTGAGATGTTTGTCATCCTCCAAATGATAGCAAATTAAAATGTGTTCATGACAGAAGCTGAAAATACATTTTGTCCTCAGCTGAAGGAGGTTTGATTATCATATAGTTACCACAGCACATGTAAAATACCTGGCTTGGAAAGCAGAAGCAATCATGTTTAATTAAACTTTGTTTTGTTTCAATTGAGTTTATTTGYAGTCAAATTGGAAAGCATCTTGACATTTTAACCAAAAAATAAATCTTCAAGCAATAGAAATATATAAATATAGCACTACTGCTACAGAGATGTTTTGTGAAGCTGTGATTAAGACCATTTGCGATTTTAGTCCCTGTGCTGTATCTTATGGTGTATGATAATGTTTGTGGTTTACATCTTATTACGTTAACTGGCAGTGTTATAAGCTGTATTCTTTCTTTGTGCTCCCCTATGTGTCATATGATGTACTTCTGATTTTTTTTTTTCTACAATATTTCTTTTCCTCTCAAAGTATATTGTTTTTTTTTTTTTTAAACTATAACTATTAGGTTATATGCCAAAACATTTCAAACACTGCTTACATATGGAGGAAATATGAAATATTTTCACATAAATCTGTAATGTGATATTAAACAGATTTAACACAAATTTAATACAAATGTAATAAAAACAACTTCCTCTAAATTTAAGTCTCTTTAGAACATGTATTATTCTTATTTAGCTTTAAAACCACCATCTTTTCTGTGTTGCTAAACTGTTCTTTCCTGTTTGTTTCCAAATCCTTCTTTAGAATCCTTTTTTTTTAATGAATCCTTTTTTTTTTTTTTTTTAATGAAACCTTAGTGATTGTCTCTCCTTTAATTCATTCCTTTCTGAATCATTGTCTCAAATTGTATGTGCTTGGAGGGTTAGTGAGCTGCTTTGAGTGGATACCCAAGTTTGTCTTTTTTTGGGTGCTCTATACCATTGTGTGCCTACTATTTTGCGCCCCGTTTTGGCTGTTTTAAAAAGCACAATGCAGAAAGTGCTTTATATAAGCAGTGTGCATAAACACAATGCATAAACAGGGCTGAAAAGGTGATCCATAATATTCCACTTGCTGAGCAGGGAGCTGTCTAACTTGGAACAATTTTGTGATTTTGCTGTGCTCTGGAGTATAAGTTTCTCTTTTCTTAAGAGTTCTTGCGTCAGGAACAAATGTGCAGAGCTAGTGAGTCCATGAAAATGAAGGGAGAGAAGAAATAAAGAGAAAGCAGGGGGGAGGAGAATGAAAAGTTGGGTGAGTGGTAGTAGAAGGAAAATGCTTACAGGTCCTAAACTTGCAAATTCTTTACGTTTGGACAAAGAATACACCTTTGTGTTAAAGGTCTGGATCCAATATTGCCCTTTGAATTTATCAGCTTCCATTTCCTAATTTTCAGTGACTGTGTACCATGGAAATTTGTGGACTTATATACTGGTACTTATATACCCTAACAGCTTCTGGACAATTGCCAGCTGCTGGGTATTCTGAATAACTTAATCAGTGCAGTGAAGCAATGCAGAGGAGCTGGTTTTGGTTGTTTCAATGGTGCAGGCACATGCGGATACATTCTCTGAGTCAAAAAATGATCACTGCTGAAGTCCCTTGTGGCCAGTGTCATCTTCTAAAAGACTTCTCAGGAGAAGCATATTCTTACCAAGGTCCCTTTGGCGACATTAGCAATTTTTTCTGCTATGTTTTGTGGCTCATCATTTGAATCATCTTTTAAGGATATGCTCTGGGCTGAAATCCTATTTGCACTGTTAACTTTTATTCTGTAATAACTCATTTAAGAACACCAGATAGTCTCTAAATAGGCTTTTTATTAATGTTTTGTTAAAAAATAATAAATTCTCTTCCTGTTAAAACAGAATTTTGCAGCCTCTGCAATGTAACCTTGAAATTTCAAAACACTTTTAAAGACCTTGCAGAGCCTTCCTGATAGATTGAAGAGTTTATTGTTTTATCAAAGGATATACTCAGAGGAGCCCTGATTTTTTTTTCAAGTGCTAATGTCTTAACCCTACTTGCACCTCAGATTTGAGTTATATATAAATGTAGAATAAATATATAGTGTATAAAACTATATATATTTCAGGAATATAAATGGCTCACAAAATCTAATTAGCTTTTTCTTTGAATACTGCCTGGTTAGTTTCAGTTATTTGGTTTTGGATCCATTGTTTTCTCTGATTAATTTTGCAGTATAAGTATTGAAGTCCAATGTAGTTTGTCTGAATAAGCATTACGTTTGGAAGCGGGAGGTCATTGATACTTCTTAGTCAGGCCCTACACAAACATAACTGAGAGAAAAGGCATATTCATGTGTGCCTGAAGACAACCTGAGAAGATTGTGGATTTCTCATCCTGTTGCCCAGAGTAGCACATGCTCTATTTTGTGTGAGAGTCTGATGGAGGAGAGGCTGTCATCAGTATTGCTGCTGCCTTCAGACATGTTTATGGCTTATGTTTTTGTGTTCTCTGTTATTACAGAAAATTTAAAGGGCTTTCATACATACTGAATAAGGATTTCCAAGAATTAAGCAGAAGTTCTAATCTGACTCCTTAAAATGCTCTTGAATCTCAGCTTTTGTCCAGAAGATTCAAGTTTTTGGTCCAGATTGGAAAGAAAAATGCAGGCCTATTTTCTGTATGCAGGTCAGATGGCACCCAAGGTAGCGAAAAGTTGATGAGAGCACCCAAAATCTTATAAGTAATAGTTCAAATGAAATTATGCTGGCATATATGAACTTGAATGTTAGCCCATGGACAGCATCAGCCCTTCAGCTCAGTATTTGTTTAATCCAGACAGAAATCATAGTGCCTATGGAACTATGTGAGGAGGAGGCATTTTTCTCAATTCACTTTTGTCTAGGTATATGCAAAGCATTTCTAACTTTGCTACCAAACACAAATTTAGCTTGTTGTAACACCTTCCTTGAGCAGTCATGGAGTCCCACTGAAATATATCTTCTGACTCAAAGCTTAACACTGTGTTTCTACTGTGGTAGCCAATATGTTGCTATGAAAACTGTTGGTAAGTACTTATCTGGAATTATTGAAGGACTTGACCTTCTTCTGTGAACTATTAGCAACATTATTGAGTTGTCTTTTAATAGTGTTTTTGTTATCTCTGCCCTTGTAAGTCCCTTCTTCCAAATGCTATAGCTTATTAGTTTATATGTTATTTTCACTGCAATTATAGCTAGTACAGGAATGTTTTGTTACCTTTTTAATACATTGTCACCGTGCATCATTTTTAGATCCTCATTGCTCCTTATTAGAGGTTATTTAAGCTCTCAGCTTTAACTGGATAATGAAGCATGCTTATGATATAAACTAGCAAAAGCTTATGTAAAGATTTTGTTGCATTGGTCATAGTCTGTGGTGGTTTATTTGTGTTGGGTTTTTTTTTGGTGGTTTTTTTTTTTTTTTTTCTTCTGTGTGTGTGTGTCATCTCTTAGGTTAGTTAAATGTAATAGAAATGTAGATAAATGTCAGATAGCTGGTACAGCCTCTGCTGGAATGACTTCATGAGTGTGCCAGAATATGCAAGATCTCTGCATGCTCCACCTAACCTCTGGTATGGTGCCACCTTCTTCTGGTCTGTTTGTTTTCTTCCACTGACACAGATCAAATAGAATAGGATACAATGTGTGAGATGAATAGCTTTGGTTGTCTCAGGAAAACCTAGAGATCCTTAAAAAAAAAAAAAAAAAAAGCTATTGGAAGATAAAGTGAAGCAGATGAAAATTATTGGTGTGGCCTTGAGAAGATTACGCTAAAGTGGTTTGCGTCCTTTATTTCAATTATCATTTTGCTTACGTTTTGTTTGGTGGTTGTGTGGCCTCAGTGTGTATTACGCAAGCATGTCATAATGTGGAATGTATTTATTACTTCTCACAACATCCTTGCAACATAAAGAAGTATTACTGTTATTATTTATTATGTATCCTGCACAGCCTGTGCTGTGTACTACACCATGTAGAAGCACTACCTTAAATCATCATTAGCATAAACTGTTGTGTTCTGTGGCATCTCAGTCATTGAAACCACATTTTGAAACTGAATCCATGTCTCCTGAGTCCTACATTAATGTCCTAGACCATTCTTCTTTCCAGCTCTACATGTAAGCTAATTTCAGTTTGGTTTTCATCTGTCAGGGATTTATAAACTTTAAGGCCCTTGTTCAAACTCTCTCTAATTACACAGATTTCTTATCCTGTGTATTTTAGGAATTTACTCTTCCACTACAGAATCAGAGGGTGGATACTGTGCTGCTTCCTAAACCATCTCAGCACTGAAGTGTATTGGCAGAACAGAAACCTCCTCCTTGAAGGATCGGCCTCTGATTAGTTTGTTTCACATTTGTATCTCCTGCTTGTAAAACAGAAATGGCCATTACATTTCTGAGTGGAGGATGACGCCATGGCTGAGACATAGAACTGTCTGTTGAGGATTTGCTGTATGTAGATCCACATGATGACAGCATCTAATCCCAAACAGTGGTACCTTTTTGGCCTTTAAAAGCTAGGGGGATCCACAAATTATTTCTGCCCATTTATTTGCAATGATTAAATTCATGAACCCCTCAGTGTTCTTCCTCTCCGTATTCAGGAGCAAGTTGCTACTACAAATATGGACTGAATTGCTTGATTGCTGGCATATATTTTTTTCCGAAGAGAAATCTACAGAATGAACTGGGGACTGAGGCACTGCAATTCCAAAAGGTTTTACTAAAAAAGTCCAAGTAAAACATGGAAATTAGCAGGTAGTACTTACCCGCTGTGTTGTGGGTAGGTGGAGCAGTCACATTTAATTGAAATAAGGTCGACTGGCCTGATATATCAACCTATGCAAAATATTGACAAGTAAGCTGGTGTATACAGGTAGTCATGTGGCTTCAAAGGGTGCATCAGTTCTTTTAGTCTGAGAGAAGGACATACGGATTAAAATTACATACCCAAACATTACAAGAGACAGACAGGCCAGAGTATATGGTTTCGGAGCACTCCAGAGTAATTTGTAATAGAAAATCATCTTTGTATACTATTTCATAGTAGTTAATTTTTAAAAAATGCTATAGTGGTAGTTTTCTTTACATTTTAGGACAGTTAGGACGTTTTTGAAATATTATAACATTTAAATTTTAAAGTAATTCCAATAAAAGCTAATTACTATCACTCTGAATCAATTCTGTCTGATTTTCCTGAAAAATAGTGACTACAGGCCAGACTACACTTTTTCTATCATTTTCAGAGATGTCAGGTGATTTCCTGGTATGTAACCCAAAGCAAAATGTGGCCATTTAATTCCACAAACAGCAATAAAAATAGTGAACACTGGAGAGTATGTATTTGGATTATGAGTAGTTGATTTTTCTTTTAAATTGGATTTATAGACTATTTACTAACAATTGTTTTGTATTGTTTCCTTTTTCATTACATCCTTGAGAGTGGGTGTTTACAGATGCACTATTACTAGAGCTACTTATTGTAATATCCTTTTTGAGTAAAGTCAGGCAGCCTGTGCTAATTGCTGTACAGAGACGCTCTACGATGTAATATACAATGTCACTTAAGCCCTGTTCATAAAGACCTGAGTTTTCAAATGTTCAGTGCATTACAATAAGTTTTGGGTTGGGCTAAATTGCACTATTGATTTTTTTGTAATTAGGTTTTAACGAATTGTATTCACTGAATTGTACGTTTGTCAAGGGACTTCAAAGATTGGATTGTGATCATTTCATTCACTTTATTTATTTATTTTTATTGTGTCTAACAGTAGAGAGCTCCTGGAAATCTTTTCTAGATATCAGTAACTTTGATTTTTATGTTAGCTTCTTTAAAGTCCAGCACCTACTTTTCTGTAGCGTAATATTAATAAAATATGTAAGATTGTAGGAATTTGGCTTGCCTAAAAGCTGTTGTAATCCAGCTTTTAGAAATTTCTGTTTTCTTACTGTTTGCTCCCCTGCACCATTTGGATTAAACTGCCTGACTGAAATTGGTCAATAAGGGTTTTTGTTGAACTTTTGCTCCTTTATGGTTGCTTATATTTGTTTTAATCTTTATCACTGGGCACTAAAAAGCTGCTTTTCCTTGTTGATGCTTAATCAAATATCATGGCAGCAGATAATCCCCTGTTCTGATTTAGTAACACGCACTATGTTCTTTTCCAGGAGCTTTTCTTATACTGTTTTATTAAATAACGTGCTTTGGAAGGAGAAACATATGTTCTACACCAGCCCCCAAAATACTCATTAAATGGTGCTTATACAGTTTAGTTTATTCTTGAAAGGCCAGGGATACCAGAAAATAACATCTTTTCCTGAAATAGTTAAGTAGTTTAAAAATCCCTATCTTTAATTAGTGATTTCTGTACCTATGTGTAAGCTTTTCCTTTCTCATCACCTTTGCTAATATACTGGACTTTCCACTGTGCTGGACAGCAATCATGAATAATTTTTGCTGAGTGGAGTCCTGGGTCAGCATGGTTTTCTTGTGAGCTGGAGAGTCTGGCCCTTGGTCAGTAACCCCTTCAAGGCAGGACAACAACCGCCTTTCACAGAGTCTACTCCTGATCAGTCAGTCGTCTTTTGTAGGGGAGGTGCTGAACACTTCACTGCACTTGAGTGGGCCTTATCTTCCTTAATGTGATTACAGCTAATCCCAACAGCAGATTAACTTGTTCTTCAAACTACAGCAGTCCTCCAGGTTTCTCGCTCTATAAGATACCAGTTTTTAATGAATACATGTATGCTTAGATATGGGGCTGCATACCATACCAAAGCAGTGGTGGGGGTCTGTTGAGAGTCCTTCCAGACCAGAAGCAGCCTAGCAGTGTTAGAAAGGTATGAACCAAAGCTAATGCATCCCAGAGAGGTGTGACATAGTAGCTTGACTTAGGTCCATAGCTTTTGGATTGGAATTTTTGGAGGTAAAACTGGTTTGTTAATACAGAGAAATAACGTACAACTGCCAGCACATAGCTGGATAGAGGTACCTTCATGTTGTTTTCTTTGATACTGACCTACTATATGACCTTGAGTAAGTAAGTCACTGAATCTTTCTGTGCTTTTGTTCTTCCTACATCTCTTTATTCTACCTTTTATATTCAATCTGTAATATTTCAACCTTTCATATTCAAAAAGCAAATCTTTCCTAATATTTTTTACTATTTTTGTCATTGACCATTGCAAAAAAAGATTCCAGCATGTGTTTTATTCTGTATGATTTGCACTTGCTTAGGTAAGAATCAGTCAATTCAGACATGAAGACGTGCACAATAATTCTAGCTTGCCATATTTTACCATTGAATAAGATGTTCATCTAGAGGATTTGTATCTTTCAAACTAAATATTAGGCATAACTTTAGTTCGTTCTTAGATTTAACCAGCAGCCTGGTGAATTTATGCTGCTCCCCTTAGCTGTGAATCTGTTGTCTCTTCCAGAACTATTTGGGCATAAGGGCCTGTATTGGGCAATTAAAGAAGACACAGAGCTATTACAACTGTGCCTAAATACCACTTCTAAATTTGTGCACAGCCATTTCCACATAGAAATACGCACTTTGCACATGTGGCTGTGTGGTTGAGTGCCAACAATTTGGTTGTGTCACTTAGTGCCAATGAATGCACCTGCGTGTCAGACTTTATTTTAAAATTTGGTCATGCAGAACTTTGCTTTTTAATTAGGTTTTCTTTTTTTTTCTCTTGGACAAAAATTTGCATATGCATATATTTGCATATTTATGTGTATTTTTAGAAGGGGTCGCTGTAAATTGAACTTACAGAATGGGTATACCTAAGTATGTAACTTATTTAAATATAAACAAGGATATGTATCCCAAAGTGAAAAACTCAGAAGGTCTGGCTAAAATGTGGAAAATCTCTTTTCTCTTTGGCTAAGGAAGAAAAGAAATTTCAGACCACGAGAATGTGTTCTTCATGCTTTCTCGTGTTTTCCTCTGAAAAACTTATTCTTTTCTTTAAATTGCAGCTGATTTTGTTATTCCTATCAGAATATTTAATACTGATATTAATTTTCTCTCTTTCTGGCTATGAAATAATTTACTAATAGTATTGGTTGTAATCATAGTGTAAGAGGCATTTGTGCAAAATAGTGACAGGCTTTTTATTTGTGGAGATATTACTAGCTGTTTACAAGCAGTGCCGGTAGCGATAATTTTTTTTCTTTAGAGCATTTTAGTACAACATTAGTAATGGTATCTATGAGCCTCTGGGGCAAGACATGGAGAGAAGAGTAAATATTTGGAGGCAAAAGCAGATATTTCCAGATGAGCAGCTTCCTTCTTGTTTCCTCTTAGAAATATATCTTATCTTTGTCATAAGTTTCATTTACAGATTCCTTTTCCTGTGACAGCCTCCTTCAGTTTAAATCCATGCAGTCTAGCAGGCCAATACCAATTAGCCTAAAGTAAGGCAAATGGGATATTTAGTGAAATAAATATTACATATAAGCAACTCATTCTGCTCAGTTGCACTGAATGAATTTCCAAACAGGCTAAGCTTGAGTTTGTATACACATACTTTTTAACTCTTCCTCCTGAAAACTATCTAACTCTGGTGTCTTCCAATGAAGTGAAACATGTCAGAATGAAATTGAAGAGAGGATGAAAGTGGTAGGAAAACAGTGCAACAACAAGTAAATACAGAAGAAGCCATCATTCCCCAGCAAATAAAAACTAGAATTCATAGAATTAAAAAAGTTCTAAATAAACAAGATTTACTTATATCAATATCTTCTTTGTCACTGTGTCAATACAGAATAGTTCTTTTCAGAAAATTCCCAAATGTTTAATCTATTTTAAAGTACCTTAGATGACAGGGTTTCAACAAACTCCCTCAGAAGATTATTCCATGGTCAGATACATCTAACTATTAGCGTTTCCTTTCCAAGTTCAGCCTTTGCTCTGTTTCATCCTATTATTTCTACCCCTTGGGCCACATTAAATAGTTTTTTCCTATTCTTGGTATGTATGTCCTTCAGACACTTAAGGATGCTTATCATTGATCCCTCAGCTTAGAAATAGTTAATGAGAGAAAAAACTGCTTCAGTAATACAAGATGCAGGGGATACAGCGTTTTTAAACTGCTGGATATAGCTTTCTTAAACTGTACTGCAATGTTTTTGCAAAATATAAGAGGAATTGAAATAGGCATTATTTTTTTCCCCTTAATTCTTGAGTTAAAGTGGATTTTTTTATTGATTTGATCTTTTCAATTAACTTGTTTTACAACAGTTGGATCAGATTGGCGACTTTAAATCATCCAAAATGTAAAGCTTGTCCTGCTTGGGAGGTTAAATACCCTCTTAACTACTTACTTATTTCTGCTTGATCCAGTGTCACCAGGGGACCAGGTCCACCTCATTTCCAAGTAGCAGATACAGAAATGGTTTTCTATGAGAAGTGCTGCAGTTATTTACAGCACACATACACTGCTTTGTTGAGGGTATAATTGTTTCCTACTATCAGTGATTTTTCTTTTTTTCTTGTTCTACCTTCTAGTTATCAGTGTTGCTGTTTGTCTTGGAACTGCAGATTTTCCATAAAAGAAAGCTTGGTTTTGTCAAGTTAAGTGAACAAAACCATATTAGATTGCAAACATTCTTGTGGTAAGAAGGTTGCTTTTATCTTTGACATTTTGTGGTGCTGTTATCTGCTTGCGTGTGTATGCTCCATGGTGAACACCTATACCCAAGGAATTATTGAGCTAATGAGTGAACAAGACAGCAAAAAATGTTGGTTGCCTATAAAACTAGCTTCATAAAGGAAATGTATCAGAGCTATCGGCAAATATTTCTCCAAGATCTCACAAACTAAACATTCAGATAAATATAATTTGTACAGCTTTCTGAAACAATGTTAGATAATGTTATAACTAGCACAAAAGCTGAACACTGATGATTTTATGTATAAACTCTGTTTAAGAAATGARTAAGATACATCTTTTAGCTCCTTCAGTTCTAATTCTGAATACTCCTGTTTTACTCCTGAAACATTCTCTTCCATGCTTCTTTATGCCATGAAATGGAACGTCATCATTCTGTCAAAGTACAGACTAGTAATAAAGAAAAGAACTGAAGTTATTTGAATAAGGCTAAACAAATAATATCCTGTCTGTGATTAGCTGATTAGTTTCTGTTTCTGAATGTCTATTTGATCATTAGTGATGCTTTCTTTTGCATGTGTTCTCTATCTGTATAGTTATTAATACTGAACATGTGATACCCACCATTAAAAACTGAAACTGTATTCATTAGCTCTAGTGGGTTTGGTTCTGGTTCAGGCCAGTACTGGCTCATAAATAGGCTTTGTTGCCCTGAACTTGCTAAAATTGATTTGTGCCAATGGAAAGGGCCAAATGGTGCCAGGGCCTTAAGGAGCCCTTTCCTCCTCTTAGTTCCTACCAGTTGTGTCTCCAGCGTAGTGGCATGGCTACCTTTCAGCTCCCTAAACCTGGCATGGGGATTTGAGGAACTAGAGAGAAGTTGCAATGCTGTTACTGTAGTACGACTAATACCAATTCTATGGCAAAGTAGCAGGAGAAGAGGCTGAAGCATGCTTAGGGGGCTATCTCCTGAAGCATACACATCTACAGAAAGAGGATACAGAAAAGTACTGCAATGGACAGTTAAAGGGAAATCTGGATAATAAGGCCCATCAGATAGTTTCCAGATACTGCTGGTAGGAATAACAAAGTTCAACACCCGAGAATATATCAGGAGGATATTTTAATTAGAGTTGGCCCTGGCAGAAACAATGTCTTGACAGAAGCAAGTGGTCATGGTGAAATGCTGGTGAATAATAAAACAGGGAGAGAAGAAAATGAAATAGAGGATTTGAGAGGCTGTGACATAAAACTGGTCTATAGATTTTAACAGATGCAAACAGTGAACTTGAAGAGATCTCCTGTAGATGACTACTATCCTAAACTTGCCACTAGTAGTGCTTATTTTTTTGTTTAGTTCTGTTTCAACTTTCAGTGAAGACTTCTGTTCCTATCTGAGAGAAAATAATTGGTCACTGTTTCGGTGGGACTTCTCGACTCCTGAAATAAGTCAATCTATAACAGTAAACAGAAGTTTACTGTCCTTCATTAAGAAAGAACCAATTTCCTTTTTGATATTATTACTGTTCTCTGATTATATGATCATAACTCTTGCAATCACATGAAAGAATTAAGGAAACTACTGAAGCTTTGCCTTTTTAGAGAAAATAACATAACAGTATAGAATATTTAGAAAAATGTAATCTGAGGGAGTCATAAATATAACTGGTATTATATCTGGAAACATAAAGCAATTTAGTAATTACTGCCCCAGCATGGCTTATATTTAATATATTAATTGTATTTGCATACATCAAGTATATAAATGGAGACCTCAAAGTCATCTCTGTCAGATTTCATGAATCTATGAGTCAGGTAAACATCTGCAGCCAGTACAAAAAGTGTGCTTAGTCAAGCAATTTATCAGGACCACATAAAAACTGCTTCTCACAAGCCTTCCCTGTTAATTGAGCCAGGACATAAAATAGCATCTGCAAATGTTTGACTCTTGATCCCTAAGCAAGGAATCATTGCTAGGCTGCAGAATATACCTCAAATGTGGTATGTCCAGAAAAGCAGTACAGCAGACAGCCAAATACAACAGTCTTAAATACTTGGGATAAGGCTGACTGATTGAAGTCTATATTAACGTTATCATTGTCAAATCCAACTTTATCCTCAGTAAAATATATATATATGGCTGATGCAGAAAACATTGTTACACTGGCAGTAAAAATCAGCGTCTGTCAAGGTTGTCTGCAAAAGCCTTCTCTTTTCAATGTTGACTGGTTTTTTTCTTGGTAAAATTAATGGTGATAGTTAATGTTTTTCATAGTCGCTACTATAAACCAGAGCTAAATTACTATGAAGAAGCTACGGAAGTTTGTAAAAGTAAATATCATTTCAGATGGTCTTCACCTGAGCCTAAGCACAATCCCCATTTTTTTAATTGTTCAAAAGCAGATGAGGATTCAATCACTATTTGCTGTTTGCCAGCTTCCTCTCTGGACAGTGCAACAAGTATTAGAAACCTCCTCTATAGTTACAAGAAGCCAGAGAGATCTGAGCAGGCAAAACACATGGTAGAGTGTTTTTTTCTTTCAGATATTTGAAACTTTAAAAATGGTTTTAAACAATAACCTGAAATACTCTAATACTAAAAACTGAACATTTGTCAGAATGAATGTTTTGCCTAAACAATGTGCATTTCTACTAACAAACATATTCTAAGAAGCTGCATATTTAACTATGTAGGAAAGATTGATGCAGGCAAATAATTTGAATAAAAGTTGCTTATATTTTGCTAGATCCTTAGACAAACTAATGTGAACTGCTTGTGTAGGCTTGCTGGGTTTTCTCCAGTAGACACAAGGACAGTAATCTCAAGACAGTATATTCATAATGTAATTAAAACATACATTTCAGGGATACCCCAACAAGCCCCAACTGGCAGTATCATTATCACTTGAACTAACTTTGCTATTTAATAAATTTTATGTGAAGAGATTATGGTCATGTGCATGTCTGATTGGCTGAACATCTATAAGCAATTCACATGAAAATGGTCTTGAAGTTACTCGTGGAATGTAATTGTGACAAACAGCAAACCTCTACTGGTAATCAATCAGCAAATTAAAGAGAAGGGTTTAAAGACTTATTTTTGTAAATACAGAATATAGATGATGGAGAAAGTATCTATTTTTGCAGATCCTATTCCATTTATGTGAACATGACTGGTGTAACTATTTTTTTTTTCTGATGGGGTTTCTGAACTACAAAATGTACCTGGTTTTCCTCTTTCATTGATCAGCTAAGATGGTCAGCATCCTTCCTCCTATCTCCTCCTCATCTATTATCTTTTTTGGCTGTTATCACATTTTATAGCCTGCACGTCTAGCACTTCCTTGCTAGTCCATAAAAGGCCAAAAGGAAGATTCAAATAAGTCTGGAGATAAGTAGTCAGGTCATCTCATTTATCTTCTTTACACTGACTTTTGTTCATCAGTTGAGTTGCTGCTTTATAGACAAGACAGTCTAATTAGGTACAGAGAACATCATCCAGGAGTAAGGTACTGTACTTCAATTTTAATGAAGTGTTATGAGAGTCTTAGTTTTAAACACTTCATTTGCCACTGTTAGGACAAAAAAAAAAAAAAGGCTAGGGCAATAAATATTTCATGTGGCTCAGCATTTTAGGAACTTTCTTTTTGAAAACAAAAATCTCACATGTGATGTGTAGACAATGAGTAGCCAGAATATTTTAAAATGAGTAGTATTTATTATCTTTACATCCTTGCTAGTGAGTAAAGTGATACTGAAGATGACAGACCCACAACAGTTGTGAAAGGAACAAAAATGTTCCCAAAGAGTTTTGCTTTGTCATATCTACTAGATTGTTTTAAAAATCTATTTTGAATTTCCAAAAGCAGCATTTACAGCAAAATAAAATTAACTTTTCATGATACAAAAAAATCTCATGAAAAAACATAGAAAATCTAAGAACATTTCAAAAGTAACTGTCTCTAACCAATAAATATTCCTTTCTTAAAACTGGAGACACTTCTATTTCACTCCAGCTAGATGGGGCTCTATGAACTCCTGGAACAGTCATTTGTATTTTCTTTCCATAAAACCAATTAAATGTTATTAATTGATCTTAGTTCTGAAGGTGAATTTTTTTTCTCCTGTTTCCCATAATATCTGCAAAATTAAAAGCACTGGCAATATTAATGAAGAGGAATAAATACAGGACTTCTTAATTAGACTGAAATTTATGCTTATATTTTTAGACGAACTTAGTGAATGAGGAATTGACTTTTTTTGTGTGCCACAAATCTGCACCTTCCTGCTTTTGACTTTGTGGTGTTTTTTTTTAAATTGCCACTTGAAAAAGCTCTGTTTTAAATCTCCAAAATTCACTTAAGAGGGGAAAAAAATGCAGATTCAGAGCCTCGCTAAAATTAGTGTACATGACCTTGGGCTTTACCTGAAGTTCATGAAGTACTTACATTTGGAATGCATCGGTTTACCCTATCCCAAAGAAAAATGTTTAAGATATGTCAGAGAAATTATCCTCTAGAAATGCCCATTTCTTTCCGTTGACTGTAAAGGGATCCCAGGCAGCTACCTCAGATACAGATGTTTGTGTAGATTCAGACACTTAGCAGTCAAGTGGAAATCCCCCTCCCCCTTTCCTGCTACCCTTCCTATGTCTTTCTCTTGAAAGTCCTCTTCAAGGACTGAGCTCTAATCTTTTATCCTCAATTAATGCAGGAATGAAAGGATGATTTTCATTTGCTTTCCACTTCTATTTTAAGAAAGGAAACAGTGGGTTTGAGGGAAGTCTGGAGTTAGTTTATGTTAGTGCTCAATTATGCATTATTTAGACAAGGGTAAATATTAGGATTTGAGAATCCAGCTCAAGAGTAATAGATTTTTCTTTCTTTAAGGAAAATAGCCTATTTGCTTTTCTGCCAAGCATTGACTGTTTCAATATGTTCAAGCCTAGAAGGCTGAAAATGATGACACAGATGTGATTCACATAGGGCTCACCAGCATGGTGCTTCAGTGTTCTGGCTTGTTGGAAAGCTTCCAGGGGATTTAGGAAAAGAACATACTGAAGAAATACAAACCATTATTTAGCCAATTAGTTGGGAAAATGTGTTTTTTCAGTATGATCGGAATTAGCTTTGTTCGTTTTTATTTGTTCTCATCAAAATTTCCCCACACAGAACAAAATATTTAATCACAGAGCTGTGATCTATAGTTAAAATGGTTATATATCAATCCGAAGAAGTTTTAGAATACCCTGTTTATTAAAAGGCTTACATGTCTCCTAGGTGATTGTAGGAACAAAGTGGAAACATACTGCATAACAACAAGGCAAATCCATTACTGTTTTAGTAATGTAGTATTGGAGCCTAGATCATCTTTTGTACGTGGAATTTAGTTGACTATTTTAAACTTGTAAATCCTAATTATAAGACTATATGTATTAGATTCTTCTTTCCTGGAACAGGATTATCAGTGTATTGGGTTTGAGGGGGAGGTGAAAGAGACTGTAGGAAAATGCAACTGAGTGATGCTATTCTCCTTGTGTGATGTCCCAAAGAACTGGTGCAACTGAAAGACAGACCAATGTGGAGCCATTTTAAAAAGTGTGATTAAGTCATCTTGTTTTATGTAAGATTAAGACATATTAAGGTTTTCTCAGTCTTTAGATGAATCTACTGTAGATGCAAAAATTTGCAGATCAAAATCAAAAGTGGTTTTACAGGGAGGACCTTCCAGGCTTTCCACATAGTAATGAAATATGATACAAAGCAGCACAGTGTCAATAAATCTACAGGATAAAGGTCAGGTTTACATCGATGGACAGAGCTGGCAAATACATTTGTTCCTGCAATGTCTGTGTTTTAAATGCCACCCTCTGATGAACCTAGTGCAGAAATACCCTTTTGGGTTTGATGAGATGTCAGTTTTGTTCAGTGCTGATCAAATAAGATGAATGAAAGTGAAACAAGAACAAAAATATTACTTCTGTCATTTATTTTTTATGCATTACAGGAAGTGGGTCAGTCAGATTTCTCTTAAACAAATAGCAATCACTGCACAATATCACCCATTGATCTATTTCACAGCAGGCAATAGCCTTTTTGTCAGAAAGGACATACAATTCAAATACCACAGAATACATAGAAATGCCCATGACAGGTTTAAAAAGTATCTTCCCCTCCTTTTACTTGCCAAGCCATTCTTTTCCACAAATCAATCTAGGCTGCAGAGGCAGGGCGTTGCAAAAATACTTCCAGATCTACAGCGAAGGCAGATATTCTAAAAAAAGAGTGTAACATAAATACTGTCTAATGTAAAGGAAATTTAGCATTTGGCAAAAATAATTTGTTTTCTATGATATAAACATATAAAAAATACCTGGCAAATTGGCAATTGCATGAGCCAAACTGTCATTTTGCCTAACTGTAGCAATTTGAAGGCCCTATGCTTAGGCTGAGTGATGTATCCTATCACTAATTCATCTTCTTCAGAAAATGCTATCAAATGCTAGAGTCTATGTATCCCATAGGATTGTAAATGTTAGTTTTAAAAAAAAAAAAAATTTTGTTGATAAACTGTTCTGAAAATGTGACACTTCCCTTTACACTTAATTTGCTTGTGAAATTTATTTTAAAGCATTTAAATACAATGTCCTGCTTTGAAGGATTCTAAGCAACTTCCATGTGTCTGAAATGAGGCAACTAAATTCAAATATAAGCATCTAAATAAGTGGTTTGTGTTCCTGAGTGTTTATAACCTGCATGGAGTAAATGTTATTTCCAGTTTATCACCTGCATGTCAGCACAGCTAAAAAACAGTACAAGAAATTTTCTAATAGTATTTTACAGTCAAATATGGAATGTCTGCTTTATATGAGTTATTTATTCAAATAACTGAATTACTTCACTTTGCTTAACAAGTTGTCTAGGTTGATCATAAAATTCACAGATTATATTTTCTTCTGAAGATGTGTATTTTAATGTAGTGGTACCCAGAACTGTTTTGATTTGATTCAAAAGACTTTTGTCTATTGTTTTGGCATATTATTTATGGAGGTCAAATAAAAAACCTGTAAATCATGAGTGTCTGAAATAAAGATTCCTCTAGTAATGAACTGAGATGTGTGAGAAATACTGAGAACCTCTCACCTCCAGCTGAAATCTGGGTTTACAGGTATCCCATAATCTTCACTTTATCATTTTCCTTTTTAGAGGCAAGAATAAGCTTCACTTTCCTCTTCAAAAGTGGGGAGGAAAATAACAGCAATTGTGAAGGGGAAAGTTGGTTATAGGAGCAAGTTAAAATGAGGAGAAAGAGACCTACATTCACATGGCTGATTTGTTCCTGCTCTGTCCACTTGTTGGATTATATACAAATATTTAAGTATTTACCATTCAATATAAAAAGACTGCAGATCTTAACCATGGTAACCATTGTATCACTTGCTATTTAGTATACCTGTTTTACCCTTGCAATGCCGAGAAATGCCATTAAAAGAAAAGCATGTATTCAATGCTTCAAAAGTGTTGATTATATTGTATAAGGTTTTCAGGAGAAAAAAAAAAAAAAATCCATGTATAATACAGTTTATATTCTCAATAGTTCTCCAGCTTTTCAGAATCTTTTTAAAACATGAAGAGACTATAATGACAAGGGAAGATCTGAGAATGAATCTCATAGCACGGCAAATCTAGAGCTTATGGAAATGACTTCTTTATTCTTCTACTCTTTCTCTCCAATGTATTGTAAGAACACATTATCATATGTATTAAATCCTATAATCTATAAAAATGAAGTAATATTGGGATTTGGGGATTTTAGCTATGTTTTTCCATTATGAGCACTCTTATGCGATACCGTATAGTATGTTTACTTATATAGCAATATGAAATGGGATTGTTGATGAAAATAAATACATAATATTTTAGGCAATATTACAAGATCTGTATTGTTAGACACTCTTGCATTTAACAGTGATACCACAAAAATGAGACAAAGCCTGGATTCTTTTAAAGCTTTATGCGTTTCACCCTAAAGATCTACTGTGAAATTTTCCTTTTGTATAGGAGGGCCAAGAAAGACTCTCTTTCCATTCCTTAAACCTTTCAGCTACTAGTCTGTTGGGTCCCCCAAAAAGTCAGAGAACGTTTGTGTAGTGATCTTGCATAATAACCCTTGTTTGGCACATTTGTGTGAAGCTTGGGTGTCAAGGCTTTGAGCACATCCCCTCCACCTGAGGGCTTAGCTGCCCAGGCTTGGGAGCCAGCTTGAGGTAGTGGTGCAGGTGTGTGGCTGTGAAGAGAGCTGTCTGAGCTCTGCTGAGTAGCCTTACYGGGGATCCCACCTCCTCACCTGGGAGCAGTGTTTAAAGCTGAGGCTTTTGGCCTTGGTCCTTGTCTGAGCTATGCTGCAGCCATGCTTGCGTCCTGGCTGATCTGGACCCTGTCCCAGGGACTTGATTCTCTGCCTTGAACTTGGACCTGTCTGGTGATCTGGACTCTTGGCTAAACCTGGTTTCCCTCACTGGATTTGCTCTGCTTGCCTTGCTCCGGTATGGTGGGACTGCCCTTTTGTCCGTGAAACATCTGTGGCTGCCTGCCTTGTTTTCATAGTGAGCTCCTGGCTCAGCTTACCCTCTTGAAGCAGTGCCTGACCTGGCTGCTCAGCCACACTAGAGAAGTGAAGGGGAGCTATCAGTGCCAAATTGTAAATGAAGTGGGCAAAGCAAACCTGAAGGAGACTATAGACCTCCCTGTAGACTATAGGGAACCTGTAGACTCACTTTGTTCAGTGACCTGAAAGAACTTACCTTTCTGTAGCTCTCTCTTTTGACCAACCTAAAGCTGTGGTACTCAGTTACCAGGTAAATGTAAATTGTACCGGAGGAAGAAAAATTATATCTTTTTCCTATTTGGTGAGATGTAAGACTCTGGGAAAACAGGAAGATGTAAACCATGCATGTTGCACATAAATAACTCACAAGTTTAATTATACCTAATTTCAAATCAACTTTTCTGCAGCTGTAGACTGGATGGAGATCTTCCAGATACCAGACATACTAATGTGATATCCTTCATGTGAAAGGAGGATCAGCTACATTTTCCCCCTCTAAAACAGTCCACTAACTCCCTTACTTTTATTTCTCAGATCTCTGTTAGATCGTTGCTCTAAAGCACCTTCCTTCCCATCATTACCATATATAATTTACCTTTTTAATAGTGACAGAGAACAGAGAGGGAGTGTTAAGGGAACTTTGTATATCGACGCAGCTAGTCTTTTGGCTGTGTCGTCTTTTACCCCTGCAGAGAAAGTAGCCAAGAGTGTTCCAGTGACAATGAACTTAGTGGCTGTCTTCAGGGCATATTAGTGGTTTTGAATATTTTGACAACAGCAGACACTTGATAAGCATGCAGTGAGCTATCCCATGGAATTGTTCTTGCAGTGGCAAATAATTTGACTCACCTTTGCTGACTAAGCAGTTGTTCTTATATATGGTTTCCAGTTGTACTTTATAAATGACTTTAATTTACAGCGCGTTACATAGCTATGCCTCTAAATCCCCATGCAATAATTTGTATCCTTTCCCTCGATAGTTTAATTGTTTGTAATTTTTTTTTTCAGGTAACTTCTTGATAATCCAGTCCAACAACTTCTTTCCCTTGCTTCTGAATAATAAATCTTTAGGTACTGTTTATTCAAATTATCCTAGGTACTTATTTTATAACTCTTTCTAATCTGGGTAACACAAACAATATTATTCTTACACTTCCTTGGAGGGAAAAAAAAGGCACCACAAAAACTTATTTCTTTACATAAATACAAAACAGAACATTTAATTAGATTTGCTAGTGTAGCTGACAAATGGTCTGCATGTACTATAAATGGGGTACATATATCATGTATGCTTGCACTTTAGTTGGAACTTTACAGTATCTTAATGCATCTGTGTAAAGAAAGGTTTTAGTTCCAAAAAATAAAGCTTCATCTTAATCAAATCTTTACAGGAGTTTTTAGTATTCTGAACTCCACAATATGATCCTTGGGACTTTAAATTCATGAGAGAATATTTGTGTAAAGAAAATTATGTGGAAAAAAAAAACAGAAGGAATACATGTCTAAATAAATCTAGCCTAAAGTCCTTCCAGTTTGTTCATGATGGATCACTGAGCATGTGAAACAATATCTGAACTTTCCTTGCCTGTCAATGGGACAGAAAAGGGAACTTTAGGAAGACAATCTTGGTGGTTTGTGAGACAGTGAGGTTTGCATTTTGATACTGGTATTTCCTACTTGTCAAATGAAAGTGCTTGCATTCAAGCAAAAGGTTAGAAAAGGATTATGAGCTCTATGATGGTCGTCTTTTAAGAGAAAACTTTGTCTTCACAATCTCATTAGAAAACTCACAAAAAAGCACATCACGTAATGGGTATGAAACTTAAAAATAAAACATATTTATCATTTTTTGAAGGATAAGTCAATCCTGCCAATTTGTTCATGGAATTTTCTTACATCTAATTTTCCACATCAGACTCTTATGTCATTTCCTATCACTTCAAAGATGAAACAGTGCATCTAATAGTTGCTTTGATCCTCACTAGCTGATGAAAAAGATTTTTAAAAATGACAATATTCAGTAATACATATTAAATGCTTTCTAGTTGTCAGTGTGAGAGGGACTTTTGTAATTACCTGGGAAAAATCTGTTTTGCTTGAGAAGAAATATAAAAATTCTGAATTCTTTTTCTGCTCACTAAGAATTCTGAATTTCCCAGTGTACGTATGTATCTGGACTGCAGGCCAATTCTGTTATAGTCTTTTCCCCCTTTAAGCCTTATGAAATGAATCTACTGTTTTGCATAGTTGCTAAATACCAAATATATGAAGCTCATGCCACATCTTAAATCTTCTATTAAAATCTTTACAAAGTTGTAAAATTAAATTAATGAAACAAATCAATGGGCATAATCCAGTCCATTAAATTTGCCCTTTTAACCTGTGTAAATAGAAATTCACTGATTTTTATTGCAATAGTTTATAAAACCTAGTTGGTGGATGTAACCTCCTCGAAATGGTTGTCTTTTTATGTATTCAACTGATTTACCCTTCTTTATTTTATTGCCATAGTGGTTTTTTCCATATTCAGGCCATCATTGGAATATGAAATTTCTATCTGAATTACCTTACTGTCTTCAAAGCAYGTAATCCTGAGTGCAGAAATTTGTTTCTTTATCAGTGCAGGCAGAAATCAAGCAGAAGTTTACAGCCTGCTTCTATAAGTAAGGTCATCAGCACACTAAAGTACAAAGCAGGTGAAGAGATGTCCTAATAAACACGGCAGGATTAAATAAGGAAGATAGTTTTTGTAGGTTGTTCCTGGTCCTTTAGAGGCAGATTTTTAAAATTTTTTTTTCCCCAAAAAAGGCTCGGCATCCAGAAGTTCATTTAAGGCCTCTTGATTCTCTGAATACTTGGCATTTTTCCATTTTTACTCTTCTTTTTAGATTCAGATTTTAGGATGTGAGAAAGGTAGACCTGTTATGATCAGCAGTAAGTGGCAACTTTTGTGACCTTGGCTTTTGTAGATTGTGGGCAGTAAAGAGTTCAAAAGTAATTACTGGAAAATTTGATTCACCATTTATAGTCCCTATATGCCCAGTCATCATAAATAAGTAGGGAGAGGGAAGTAAAATATGGAGAAAGTCAATTAAAACCTCACTGTGCCAGTTAGAATCAAATATAATCATAAAGAATTCTATTAAAAATAAATTCTTAGGATAGAAGTGTTTCCTAAATTTCTAGTAATACATTTTTCTGATTTTCCCCCTCTATTCCTTTGCTATCCCCTGGTCTTTAATAACATTTCCTTATGTGGCTTTTAATTTGTTCTTACTTTCTTAAAAAACAGTCTTGACTTACTATAAATGGATATAATTCATGGGTGATAATTGAAAATTGACAAGAAGTTTGATGTTTTACCAGTTAGCTGCCCTCACTTTGTTTTTTGGATGGCTTTACTCTTTATCCTTCAGAAAGTTCACAGGACCTTACTKGCTGTAGTCACAGTTGTGCAAATACACATTGAAACAGCTTTTCACATTTCTAATGCTTTTTATATTCCTCACATAAATACAGTTACACCTAGGCATATATGCCTGCAGGATTGAGTCTTACTGAGATGTAATAAATAAGGGAAAATTCTTGTTCAGGTAGGATTTTGCTTCTCTCTAGTGATGTCACATCACTTTAAACTAGGTTAGTGACACTGGGAATAGGAAAGGAAAGTTCAGTATGTGTCTGCTCTGAAAGTGCTCTCCTAGCAATGTGGGTATTCTCTCTGGTCAGTTCATCTGAAGTAGCTGAGTCAGATATCATAAAATAACTAACCCACATTCACTTGCTAAAAGCTCAGGCACATCATACTCATTGTTTAATTAGTTTAATAGTTACAGGTTTATTGTAGCAATAAAATACGCTATAGCTGTAGCATGTCAATTCAAAGCCACTATTCCTTCTTTATAAGGAGGCTGTCCAGACAYTATCAAACTACTATTCAAGAAGTTAGATTACTCTGTGTTGGTCTCAACATGGAGAGTATTCATCTGCAGTTGCAGAATTTATCCTGGAGAAAATTGTGATTCAGATAGCTGATTGTATGTATCTACATTTTAAATTTAAAATGAAGAAGTTAGAGTCCTGGCTCTACTGAAATTTCACTGAATTACTATTTGAACAAATATGGCTGATGTCAATTGTCATTTTTGAACACTGTAGAAGCTAAAGGAGGGGCAAGAGCTTAGTGTTAAGTGGGAAGTTACTAAGGTAACCCTCATGGGCATAGCTGAGAATGTAAGCAGTGAAGAATTGGATCAAGAAAGAAAATGGTTCTCAGACAAAGTGTTTAAGATTACTGAGGACAGAAATGAAGTCCAAAGAAAAAACTTAATAAACAAATTTGAAACTGGTCATATGAAATCAAGAGAGCAGGCCAGAATTAGAAGATCATAACAAAGAGAGCAGTAGCTCAGGAGAGATGTCTGAGTAAGAATCTTATTGATAGGAGATTTTGTACTGCCAACTAAGGTTATTAAATCAGCAACTAGAGAAATCCCGAGAGAAGAAAAGCATGTGATTGAATAAAAATACTTTGAAGAAGATAAAACATTGTTAAATAGTATTGATTGCGCAGGTGAAATAAACTATATCCATGAAAATCTGGAGTAATGTCTCCCACTGAAAGGKTCAAAAATAAACGTTTCAAAAGTGGATGATATGCTAGCAGAACTTAAAATGGATTAGGGTGCAGGGAGGAAAACTGGACAGTGATCTACTGATTGAGTGAGATTGACATAGTGTGAAGGAAAGGTGGCTGGAAGGAATGTACAAATTACCAAACGGTTTCTGTAGTGTTGCATGTCAGCATGTTAAAAGGCCTCTGGAAAGAATTTAAAAGAAAACAAAGTGAATAGATAGGGTAAGGTATGAAAGGCTCTTAAATGAGCGGATGGCAAACCACATGACCAAGATTAATAACACTGTGAGAATTTGGGCAACTGCCTTGTTGCTCTCAGAGATACTTATTCTCGTGGGAAAAATTAAGTATCAGTTTATGAAGAAGGTGGTGAAGATGAGGCCTCTACCAGCAAAAGAGGTTAAAGAGTAGTTTATTTATCACAATCAGAAGCCATTAATAAATTTGCGGGAGTAATGCTTGAGTGAATTGTCAGATAAATGAGTGGTGGTTTGGAAAATATTTTAAGATTACAATTCTGTGCCTAGGGAAGGCATTCCTTCACTAGACCTAGAGAGGGCAAGTATGTATGGAAAAGAGAAAGAGGGGAAAATTGCAGAGAACCTGGCTAGAAGCAGACGGGACTGGAGAGAAATAAGAATCAAAAAAGATTACCAGTAAATAGACAAAGGTAGAYTATATATATATTTTGTGTAGAAATATATACTTGAATACTGTGGTTATATTGTAAACACTTTGGGGAAAAGGAGACATTAATGAGGATGATAGCGATGTTCATGGATAAATTCTTAGCAACGGTCCAACTTCTCCAAAATTAGCAAAGAACTTAGAAGATACTTTGGTGGAGTAACTATTGTGGTATACAGCCATACAGTGGGGAATGCTTCATGCCTAATAGTCAGTATTACTGGTCAGAATGTTAATATTTTCCAAGGGGGAAGGTTTTTGAAAAGTACAAGAGATAGACTGTGGACTCAACTTCCCCTGAAAACTTGTTAAATTTGGTAAGATTTCTGCTACTACTATTGAATTGTTTTTTAAATTTCTTTTAGTATGAAACTAAAAGAATAATTTCAAATGTAATTTATAAAAAATGGTCTAAAACTTTAAACAGAGTAGAAATTAATAAACAATAGCTTTTTCTGTGAATGAAAAATATACGTTCATCTTGTTTGCTGTTAAAAATGCATTCACGGTAAAACCCCAAGCTGTCTGTCATTTTAGTTTGGCTTGTATAAATAAGGTATCTCTGTTTAGAGAGGACTGTGGGCTCTGTTATTCATCATCCTGTTCACTTTGTGTTTTACACTCTTTGTCATGACCCTTTGTTTTTCACTTTTAAAGTGTGTGCTCATCAAAGAAAAACTTGCCTCTGTATATGTGTTTGTGCTTGGTGTGCAACCATTGCCAGGGATGCAGATTGTAGGAAAGATTTAAGAATCTATTTGACCTGAAAACTCTAGCTACATGCATCTCTACCTATACATAGTCTTACAGACATATAAGTATCCATGCTTCTGAAGAAAAATTGCACCTTTTGTGTTCAGAGGAAATGTGTATGAAATCTGGTAGGTGAAATGCTGACCCCATGAAATCAGTGAAAGGTTCTATGTCGATTTCAAACAGACCAGTATTTGGCCCTGTAGAGCATAGTTTCTGCAAGCGTGAAGATGTGCATTTCAGTGGAATACAGTGAGTCTATTCCAGTTTAGGATAAAATGCCAGAGGTATTTTTTGTTGGTGGATGGAGGGGTAAGAGGCTGCTCTGTTGCTTGCTTTCTTTGGAGGGAGTTCATTTCATTCAATGGTACCATAAAAGGAAAAAAAATATTTCAGGGCTGCTGAATTCTCTTCTGTCCCAGCCTAAGAACACAATCTGAATTTTGTTCCGATAGCTAAATATTTTTGAGGGGGCAAAAAAACCTGAACATCTCAGATTTGTTCTTCAAAACTACCTAAATGCTTTAAGAGCTGTAGTAACCTTATCTTGCATTGAAACACAAGTCTTTAAGTGCACATATTCTTTCTGAAAATGGGATTTCAGTGCTTTTGAAAGACTTCCCTATTAATTTACTTTGATTTAAATGGAATTGATCAAGGTAAGCTTGCATAGTGTTTAAAGAGATTACTTTAGCAACTTCCACGTTTAGATATATGTTCAGAAAAATAGAGTTAATTTTCTGTTTACCAAAACAAAAGCACTTGATATGATAGGACACCAAAACAGAACGTATTATGTCTCCTTGCGGATTGTACATTTGCATTAATGAACTGGCAAAAAGCCCCAGGGTATATAACAAAAGAGGTATTTATTCTTTTGACTGTATGATTAAATTAAATATTCTACTAATTGTTTCAGAATTACTTTACCACTGCAAATAGTTTTCATATGAAGCATTTACATCCTTGCCCCTTTAACACAGCGAACAAAGCAAAAATGCCAGCTGCTAGATCTGTATGTTAACTGACACCCAAAGACATGGGTCTCCAGTTCTGGTAGTTTACAGTATTGGTAAGGTCAAACTCTTAATTCAAGTCCCACTAAATTCCATTTAAATTTAACGTAACTGCTATGAAACTGCAACAGATTGCACAAACGAGATCAGAATCAAGCCTAATCCCTGAAGTTAATTTGAACATAGGACATTACTGCCCTTTATTTTCCTCCCACATTGTGTGTCTCATCACTCCTCTCAAAATTATTTGTTTTTCCTTAACATTAATAACCCAGCTATACCTCACCTTGCTATCAGGAGATGTGCAACTCTGGTTTTAAGGTTTTGAAAATTAATTCCTGTTCTGTAGCAGAATAAAACTAAACTTTTTGCATATATTTGTAAAGCAGAATCGCTCTGAAACACTTGATTAAAAACTGAAAAGTCAATTAATCTTTTTCAGTCCCTCCTCTCACAAAAGCCTTGAAAGACCCTCATCAGTAAAAAAAAAAATAATTCTGTCAATATAGCCTTTAGTTGCAGATATTCAAAACCAGCATAGTTACTTCTCTTTCAATACTACTTTACTCATTTCTCCTTTAAATCCTTTGTTAGCCTTGCCCAAACAACACTTTCTTAATCTCATTTCTTGCCCTAAATCTCTCTCCATCTTTTCCCTCCTTTTCTTCCCACAATCACACAACGCCATACCCTTTCTTTTCACCCACATATTACCTTCTAATTCAGCAACATTTTCTTTTCATCAAGCGCTTGACCTTCCCAAGCCACTGCCATTTCCTGTTTCTTTGGGACCCACTGTACGATACCAAGTAGAAAAGGAAGTGGATGGAAAGAGCGTCAGTCCTTTGAATGGTGCAGCTCTGCTCTTACATGGATGAGTTTCTCTTAAGGGTTCTCTTACAGAAAATGCTAATAGGTTAAAAGATCAAAAAACAGTGATACCTGATAGTTTGTTGCATGCCTGTTCTCCAGTGCTGTATTGAATTTTGGAGTACAGTTCCAGTACTGAGATGCTGCCAAGGAGAAGACTACAGTCATACCAGATGACAATACTTGTGTGTCTGGTACCTTCGAAAATCTGTTTTTTAAAGTTATGTGCCATGTTTCTGATCAAAATGCTGAGTTTACATTTAGCACAGCATGTTTGGCCAGCAATGCTTGTTTTTCTAGATTTTCCAGAACCTGCATTTTCAGTTTTGCTGTGAAATGTAACTGAACATATGTTCCACAGCTGAATCTGCCTGTGATGGTGTGCTGTACGGGACTGTGCAAGGGAGCATGCAGACAGAGCTCATGTCAGAGCTTGTATTTGGTGAAGGAAGGAAAGTTACTGACTGATCTCAGGAGGTCTTGTCCATGAACCATATCCTGGTAGATGGCTACAGAATAGCTCTCCGTGCGGCTACGAGCTTTTACTTTCTTGTGTAAGTTCGTATCTGCACTGAGTGTACTCAGCAGGACCTACTTTGTTATGACATGCAGATGGCCTTTTCCCTGTGATACACATATAAATGGAGATAGTCCAGTTCTGCAAAACAGAAAAACTGTATTAATAGAATAGATCTGTCTAGCCATCCATCTGGCATTGGAGAGCTAGTGTCCTGTTAAGGGAAGAACACTGACAACTCTGCATGCTTTAGTATGATCATTTTTACTTGGTAAATTTTAAAAATTACTTGTGTTTCTTCTCCATCTAATTTCCCCAGCTGCTCATATTGCACATTTGATGACCTTTTGAATTTATTCCATGATTACAGTTCCTTTCCATCTGAAATACACTTTATTCCTTTCATACATTCTTCCTTCTTTCATGAAAAATGCTAACAATATATATATATGTATAATGCTCTCTTATAGTGTTCCTGGCTGTATCTGAACTTTTGTTAAATTCAGTTTACTAATCATACTAATCAGTGGCCGCATAGAGACCTCAAAGAAAATGGCAAAAAGCAGAAAAATGGGAATTTATGCTATGAATGTGTCAGCTGCCATAATCTAGGAGATACCATACTATGCAAGCACCAGGAAGCTTCAGTCATTTTTAAAACTGGACTTTAAAAAAAACCTTATTTTGCTAAAGTTTTGAATTGCTAATGCATATCTTTAGGGTTAGTTGTTGTTGCGGTGGTTTTTGTTTGTTGGTTTGGGGTTTTTTAAAATATGGTTTCTAAATAGATGCAGAAGAAACAAAATACTGTAAGAAATCTTTTCCTGCAAGGTTTCAATCCCAGTCTTGAAAATCCAGTATTTTATCATTTATGTTCTAAATTTAATGCACCTTGTAGTTCAAGCCTCTCTTTTTAAGCATGTTTTCCCTGACTTCCACTAATAACTCACATTTCATTCCACTTCTTTATAGAGGATCTGCACAAAAACATGTCTCAACCAGACTCTGAAGCCCTGGGCTTGTGAATACTGAAAATTTTTTAGAAGGCTAATTCCTTCATTTTTCCTATGCCATAATTGCTTTGCTCATTAAGAGATTGCTGCATTGAATTTATATTTGTATTTTTTTTACATCTTATATTTGAAAACATGAATGTATAATGTCTCCCTGGGACTCTGCACCATTATGATGAAAGATACAAGTGGAGTCTCAGACAGACATGTTTAATTAGAGAGCAAACTTGACATTTTCAGTGTTTAGACTAGACAGGGAAAAAGCCAAGAGCAAACTAGTGTTTTGGGGTGGGTTTTTTTTAGATTGCAGACAGAAAATAATTGATTTAACACAAATAAAAATGAAACTTCTCTACATTGGTAATGGATAAAAGACCATTAGAGTTAGGATTCAATGCTTAATCACAAATCTAAATATTCCAAACACCTAAGTAGGAGCAAATATTATATCATTTTTGAGTGATAACCACTCAAATTCTGTAGGCTGCAATCGAAGACCTAAATCTTCATTAATAAAATATTTAATTCAGAATCAACCTCTATACAAATCCAAAATTACTTTCTCAAATCTATTTTCTTCTTTTAATCAAAATTTGTTGCAAATATTATTATTCTTTATTTGCTCTGTGATAGCACAAACTTTACAGCATTATGTAAAGCTGTTAACACAGGGCAGGAATGGAAGTTTTCAGCCATTTAATTAATTTGATTAATTTCACTTAAGTCAACTGGGACTACCTTTTAGTTAGCTTTGAATCTTTCACCCCCAGCTTCRTATACATAGTCTTGGCTATATCCTTTTAAAAACAAGAACTAAGAATCTTGATTTTTATTTCTTTTTTTAAATTGATTGCTTTTTATAGAAATGTTGATCCCAATCTCAATCAACAGAAAAAGTATGAAGGGAAAATATTCTTTTTTTTCAGGTTCTAAAAAATTCTTAAATGCCCTAAATGTACATGTCTGGCTTTTTCATTCAGAGCAGAAAAAGCTGATCTTGGCTATGTGCTCTGTGGCACGTAAAAAAAAAAAAAAAAAAAAAAAGTCACTACCCCACAGTGATCATCAGTGGAGTTAGCTCTGCGACATATTGGGAAAGATTTTTTTGGTGAAGGCTAAAGTCAGCATAAAGCACTCACTTGACATTTAGCAACCTGCTGAAATAGAAAACGTAACATGGAAAACCATCAAATTTATAGCAGTGGTATATTACTTATTCAATAAAGTTGGCACACTGTGTTATGGTATAGCATAAATCAATGAGATATTGGTTGAACATTTCATATAGAACTATTTTCAAGCTAATACATCTGTATGGTGACATTGTTTGATCAAATTTCAAAGAATTACACCTGTTTGTTAAAACCAAAGAAAACTGGAAAAACCCTTACGTTAAAGATATTGGCATGTAGATCCGTTGGTAATCCCTTTGTTCTTTTCAGAAGCTGCACTGTTTCAAAACAGGGCAGTCCTTAAATTAGAACTAGCATTTTGACCTCTGCTTCCCGGATGCTTGTTTGAATCTGGTCAACCTTAGTTGCGTACAGCCATCAGTACCTGAAATTTGCTTAGACGCAGTGTGTTAACCTCATTTTCTGTTTAATGGGGCAAATCATCAGACCTCAAATACAATCTGGGTAATTGTTTCTGACCCAGACATTCACTGGCTATCAGTAGAGAAGTTGGGAACTAAATGAATATCACTAATACTAGTGATAATAAGGGAATGTAAGGCTCTGTTATCTTAGCCCTGTTTTTCCTAATTTAACATATGTTTAGTCTAAGATTTGTTTAAATATTTCTAATTTGTCACAAAACCTATCGGAAAAATACACAATAGACATTGTTGAGAACGAAAGAAAGCCTTATGTTCCGAATTTCTCTTGATAATTGTGCCTTCTTTCTTCCCCTTCTTTCTCAGTCCATGAGGTTCCTAATCCTCATACTATCTTTCTTTGTTGCATTAAAGTCTTCTAACTTGGAATTAATTTATACCATCACAGAACGTTACAGAATCAGATCCATAGGATGTTGTGAATGACTGAGTGACATGTAAGAGGGCCAACCATTCAGGCTGGTTGAATGTGTTCATCTGCATCTACTGCTACTAGTTCTATATAATATTGCTTAGTAGATCATTAAGGTAGGTGGTCAGGTTTCGGTTTCAACAGCTAAGGACTTTTTTTTCTCAGCTGGCAATAGAATTTTCATTCTTTGGAAGTCGGTTATTCTTTGATGGGTAATGAGTGATTCAGTAGAAAGAAGCAGGAATAGTTCAATTTCACATACCCTTCTAATTCAGGGTTAGAGGATGAAACAGAAGAACCTACAAAATCTGAGAGCTAGGGCCCTTAGGATTTAGCTAAGGCCAACTTTCTCATCTGTGAAGTTGTGTTTTTCATTATATCTGACATTTTTTGAGGGTGAGTTTTGTTACAGATTATTAGCCTATGGCACTGGGCTGGGAAGATGAGACTTCACTGAGATACAGAACACATAAAAAAAAGAGTGAACAATTGAAATTACAGGGTTATTGGTATCTGTTGTCAAGGTAGCTTGAGGTTGGTTTTGCACTGAGAGGAATTCAGCTTGCTTTTATGTGTGATACTATGAAATGAATTCAGTGCCCAGTGTGCCCCAACACTAATTATAAAACTTTCTAAAAACAAAGAACAAAGCCAAAACAATTCTTTCTAGCTTTCTTTCACTGTTTAACTCTTGTCATGCATCTCTGGAACCACGGTATTGATTTACACAATTGAGGGCTTTAAATGTGATCAATTACCATATGTATCTTGTTCTGTCCTGGATTATGTTATATTCATGGAAGGAACAGAAAAGATAATTTTGCATGAGATCATTACCTCAGGGATGTTACTTAGGACATTTAAGAGTCAAGTTCCTGAATTCACTGCCATTAACTTTGAAGGGAGCAAACCCATGTCAGCAAGGAACTAATAACTTCCTGGCTAGCTGCTGTGCAACTAATCAGGTAACAAACATATCACAGTCATCAAACATTACCAGCTTATTAAATAAAGGGGATTCTAAGAAAGGAAATTTCTAGGAGAATTTAGGGAGAACCTTCTGAGCAGCCTTGAGACATCTTTGTTCAGCCTTCCTCAATAAATGCAGGGGATTAAGCCAGTGAGTAGATGCCTGCTGTCTGGAGGAGGTCCACAGTCAACAGACACAGGAAAGATTTCAAAATTATCTTGGCAAATATTGTTTGCAAAAAAAACAGAATGCAGTCCAACATGTATATATTCAAGGTACTATGTTTAGGCAGGATTACAAGATGGGAATAAATGGCTGGGTAGTAGTTTGCATCTGAAGGCTGTAAATTTAACATGAGTTATCAGAAGTATTGTCATGAGTGCAGCAGGTATTCTATGACATGTATCAGCAGATGCGTAACCAGGACTCAGAAAACAATTTTTTTACTGTGCTTGTAGTTGCTAAGACCTCACCTGTAGTACTATGTCTAGTTTTAGTTCCTGCATGTTAAATAAAAAGTATGGGTCGCTAGAAGAATTTTTACATATTTAAAGATTTGTCTCAAACCTCTTTAGTTTTCTCTCTCTGAAGTTGAATGACTCAGTTCTCTCAGCCCACTCATAGTTGTGTTTCCTGGATCTCTTATCTGTTTTCATCCTCTGAACTAAGTCTTTAAATATGTTTTTTTAAAAGATCTATAAGAGGAAGGAAACAATCTATTCTCTGTCTCAATGGCAATTGAACAAGCAGTATTGGATTTATACTGCAACAAGGAAAATTCAGATTAGTTACTAGAAAAAAACCTTTTAAAGGTAATGATAGTGATGCATTGGAATAGATTGCCTGGAGATATTTTGGAATCCCCATAGTTGGAAGTTTTTAAAAAGACAGTCTAGACAAATGTCCGTCAAGATTGATATGTTTGATCTTGCCTTGGGACAGAGGATGGATGCAATGACCTCTTGAGGACCCTTCCAGCCCTGTTATGAATCTATAAAATAATGTTTAAGCTCCCAGGGGAGAAAAGGACTATCCAAGCACAGAGAATCTTCTACAAATGACCTTTGATATTTTCATTGACAAAAATTTGGAAGCGGTCTCAGTGTGTAGCTAGTAATGATGAGATAAAATTATCCAAAATAACATTAACCTGTAGTTTCTTCAATCAGAATCCTATATAAACACATTTCTASGTTAACTCTGTATGCACTGTGACTTAAGTTAAGGCTTCTTGTAGGAAACAAAATTAAGATTCTGTGTTTGCAGAATGAGGGTCTTAATTTGAAAAGTTAAATAACATATTTGTTATCCCATTGCCACAGAATTGCTCCTGGTCTCTCCAAGACAAGCTTGTCGAGATAGTATACTGATAAACTTGACTCAGTCTGGAAAATGGTCTTCTGTTTGGGAAAAGATCAGTGTCCTTACTTCATGTCTCCATAGACAGCTGGAATTTGACTTTAAAAAGAGTTTGCTTATAAGGGTCTGCTCACTAAAGAAGCTCATTTCTTTCTGGAGTTCTCTAGAGCAATGGTTTTCAACCTTTTGCAGTTTTAAGACCCTTAAAAAATTCCTTGGAAGACGTTGACTCTAGAATAGTCATTGTAAGGTTATTAACCAAAAGTCTGGTATTAAGGGAACTGCAACAGTAATGGAAAAAAAAGCAGCCTGACCTCACAGGTGTCTGCATCACAGATCAAAAACACCTACTGTAGAGCTGTGCCGTACATGGAGGTGAAATTGTCTATAACTAGCCATAGGAAAAGAGCAAGATCTTCTGACAGCAATCTTAAAGATACCATTTTATTTACCTTGCAGATGAGTCTTCTATGGGAAATATTGTTGAAATACAAGGGCAAATAATAAAAGTGAAGAGTATTTATAGAATCACAAGATATTTCAGATCAGAAGATGTCTAGTCCAGCCTCCTGCTCAAAGCAGTGTCAGCTACAACGAAGTCAGGCCAGGTTTCTCAGGGCTTTACCCAGATGGGTCTTTAAAACCTCAAAGGACAGAAGACTGCACAACCTCTCTGGGCAACCTCTTCCACCGCTTGACTCTCCTCTTGTTTTTGTGGGTCTTTATCATCACCTTTAGACCCCCTCAACATTTCAAGGGTGAAGGAAGATTTTTTTCTTAGTAATGACAGTATCTATGCAACAYCAACAACTGAAGTTCTCAATATACTTTGGAAACATTAATCTTTGTTAACAAATAGTTGTGACTAGTCTTTCAACTGCCTTACCCTCGTCTGTAAAAAGAAATGATAATGCTTACTTGCCTTTGAGTATTTGAGAACCTTTGGTGAAAACTGTAGTTATGTTAATTAAGATGTTTCTCCTACAAGTAAGGATATTTTACTCTCGCATAAACAAAAAAATCCTATCCCTTTTTACATTTGAAATATTCAAAACTGACAAAGTATTAGCTCAAGGACTAATTTAATAAGAAAATGCAACTACCATTATCTCTTTCTGAATTAAAGGACATTGAGACTATCAAAAAGATTAATCTACTATGCTGAAAAAAGCCTTATACATTCATCCCATTGAAAAGAATTGTGTTATTGATTTCATTGCTTTCAAATAAGTTGGTTCTGGAAGTACAATTAGGTATCAGGATGCAGGAAAAAATAGCTTATTTTGTATCATCAAAACGGAAAAACAACAAAGAATTGAGTACACTCCCTATACATGTGAAAAGCTTTTTCTAAACAACTAAATTAATTCATCTCTACAAGAAAACAGCAGAGATAAATAGTTCCTCTATCTTCAAAGAAGACAACTTTGCAATAACTAATATTCTTGAAAGAAAATTGATAATAATTCTTTTTCAAAGAGTATAATATAATTTTGGAGAATATTCCTTTTTCTGAGTCATTAACATAAAATATTAATTTCAAGCAAATTAATAAGAGAATCTCTCTTAAATTCTGATTCAATGTTCTTATCAGTCAATAGCTTAAATGAAGATGCTATGAAACACATGCAAATCGTACACATGCTGCAGAACAGCAAAACAGTTAGAATGGTATAGTGAGGGAAGTGTAGTATAAAGTAGATATCTAGCCCAGTACAAGTGTAAGATGATGCCTGGTGCTTAAGTCTGCTTTGTATACTATCCTTACAACTATATGGTATCACAGAAAAACACGAAATGCAAAATTTAATAGATGCCAACCTGCTGAGCTTTGTCCATGTATCCACCATTTATAACAAAAGGAGCTTTGCTGTTTAACAATCAAGCCTGAAAAATAGCATGAAAGGATACCTATCATGTATTATAGCTCACCTGGTAGGTATGTGGACAAGCTATTCTAAGGAGCCTCTTCCTTTTGTCTAGGAATCAAAATGTCTCACTGAAGATGATTAAGGCTTTTAACTGCAGACGTACATGGCGTGATGAGTGTCTTCTCCAAACTGTTCAGGTTGTGTTATAGATATTTTCAGGTTTGGAAGAATTCTTCTAATTTGTTGTAAATCGCTTGACTGAACTTGTGTCTTCCTATAACGAATAGTGGGAGAAATGTCCTGTTTGCTGCCAATTCAGCACCGGCAGTGTGCTTACTGCTGCACAAATGGTAAAGGACATTTGACTTTATTTATTCATTGGCAACAGTTTGAAGCAAAACTGTAAGCCCCCTTGGGACACTTGACAGGGTTTTTCCATCACATAAAGCATGTTCTGAAAGTAGCAAAATGTTTTCTTGCCAGCTGAAACAGCTGTAATATGCTGCTCTCAATTTGTTGTGCCCTAATTCTTCTGCTTAAACAATGTAAAATTTGCTACCTTTGATAGCAGTCTCACTTAGGTCTTTAAAAATAGCTTAGAATATGACTTAACATGTTCATCTTCTCTGTCCTACTACTGCAGTTTATATCCTTGTCTGGAATATATATGAGCTTTTAAATTATTTATGATAGGCAATGTTACTGAGAAGAATATGAATCAAAATGGCAGACTTTGATAAATAAAACGGCTTTTTTTCTGTCTCTTAAGAATCACATGAATTCATGTTGTTTTGCTCATTTTGCTAGTGAGGAGAGAGAGAGGTTAAATGACTTTCCCGAGAAGAACTCTATCAGAGTAGATAGTACATAATATCAACTAGACTGTGGCTTTGCATACACTTACATATGTGATTAACATTATCACAATAAAATGAGGCATTCACAAGCATATTCAGTGCCTGTAAAAATTAAGTCGTCTTTGATTTTGGCTCTAGTGACAACTTGAACAATAATATGAAGTAGAAGAGGACAACCTGCAAGAATCCTCTCAATTTACACTTGTATTTCCCTCTGTGTTATTTTTGTCTATGTCCTCAGGCTGAGTGTGAGAAAATGGCCAGTCTTCAGAAGCTTTGAGAGATTATCCCATTTGATAAACAGACAAATCAATGGGGAAGCAGTCTTACATCTTGCAGTTCTTTGGCTTTACACAATTATATTTTTTAACCTCTCTGTAAATAAGCTTTGAGATAAACTAATGCATGTCATCCCGCCCCCCTGCTTTGTTTTCCCCTCTGCTTCTTCAAAAATCTGGAACCATAAGGAAGGCTTATTTGTAGAATATAATAGGATAAATGAGTATCAAATATAATAGTATCAATGAGTATCAATCACCATTTAGGAGACTGCAGTTGAATGAGGCTGCTGATCAAGATAGTAAAGTCAATAGCTGATTTCATAATTAACAGAAAAAGAGGTTCAAGGAGACGAGGAGTCTTTATTTCTTCTCTTTGCCTTATAGAATCATAGAATCGCTTAGGTTGGAAAAGACCTTTAAGATCATCGAGTCCAGCCATTAGCCTAGCACTGCCAAGTCCACCACTAAACTATGTCCTTAAACACCACATCTACACGTCTTTTAAATACCCCCAGGGATGGTSACTCMACCACTTCCCGGGGCAGCCTGTTCCAATGCTTGACAACTCTTTCGGTGAAGAAATTTTTCCTGATATCCAATCTAAACCTCCCCTGGCACAACTTGAGGCCATTTCCTCTCATCCTATCGCTTGTTACTTGGGAGAAGAGACTGACCCCCACCTCGCTACAACCTCCTTTCAGGTAGTTGTAGARCGCGATAAGGTCTCCYCTGAGCCTCCTCTTCTCCAGGCTAAACAATCCCAGTTCCCTCAGCCTCCTCTCATAAGACTTGTTCTCCAGACCCTTCACCAGCTTTGCTGCCCTTCTCTGGACACGCTCCAGCACTTCAATGTCCTTCTTGTAGTGAGGGGCCCAAAACTGAATACAGTGTTTGCGGTGCAGCCTCACCAGTGCCGAGTACAGGGGGACAATCACTTCCCTACTCCTGCTGGCCACACTATTTCTGATACAGGCCAGGATGCTGTTGGCCTTCTTGGCCACCTGGGCACACTGCTGGCTCATGTTCAGCTGGCTGTCAACCAACACGCCCAGGTCCTTTTCCGCCGGGCAGCTTTCCAGCCACTCTTCCCCAAGCCTGTAGGTTGTTGTGACCCAAGTGCAGGACCTGACACTTAGCCTTGTTGAATCTCATACAGCTGGCCTCAGCCCATCAATCCAGCCTGTCCAGATCCCTCTGCAGAGCCTTCATACCTTCGAGCAGGTCAATACTCCCGCCCAACTTCGTGTCATCTGCAAACTTACTGAGGGAGCACTCAATCCCCTCGTCCAGATCATTGATAAAGATATTAAACAGAACTGGCCCCAATACTGAGCCCTGGGGAACACCACTTGTGACCAGCCGCCAACTGGATTTAACTCCATTCACCACAACTCTTTGGGCCTGTCCATCCAGCCAGTTTTTTACCCAGTGAAGAGTATGCCCATCCAAGACATGAGCAGCCAGTTTCTCCAGGAGAATGCTGTGGGAAACGGTGTCAAGGGCTCTACTAAAGTCTAGGTAGACAACATCCACAGCCTTTCCTTCATCCACTAAGCAGGTCACTTTGTCATAGAAGGAGATCAGGTTAGTCAAGCAGGACCTGCCTTTCATAAACCCATGCTGACTGGGCCTGATCACCTGGCTGTCTTGTACGTACCACATGATGGCACTCAAGATGATGGCCTTGAAGTGAACAGTTGCTCCAGTCATGCATGATAGACAAAAGAATGCCAAAACAACCCTCATTCAGGATCTCTGTTCATCTGATAAGGGTTGACGTACATAGGGCTAGGATTTCCTCCACTGTGACATTTCTAGGAGTGTAAGACACAAGAGAGAAGCTCTATGAGCTAACACAGCTTTTGCAATCAAACCTTGTAGTTTGATGGATGCATGGCATTTAGTTCTATTGATCAGTGACACAATAATAAGGAGAAAAGGCATTAAGATACTTTGTTGTCAAAGCTATAGAGGGGTTTCTTTTTTCCTTCTGGTAGCAATATTTAAGGGGAAAACTTCTACAATGTAATAGAGAAAATGCTTGTAAAGGTATAGCTTATTTAAAAAACACATTTGTGCTCTTGGGTTGCTCCAAGAAAAAGAGTTTTAAAACCTTTTAAAATGCCAGCAACCTGAAATGTCAATACTAAGTCAGGTTGAGGAAAAACTCTACTTCCTGTCAGTGCTTCATATTTATTGCTGAAGAGCGGATGTGCTACCTGCATTTAGGAACACAAGCATACTTGTTAGCTGGGGTAGATATTTTGGTCGCTTGCCATAAATTCTGAAACATTGTTTGCTAAGTTAACCTATAGCTGTTTAGACCCTAAGTATCAATTAGTGTACACTGAGATGTACATCTGGAACAGTTATTCTTTGTCACAGAGAATAGCTGAGCACTTATTTTTATACAGATGGTGGGTGTTTTTCCTCTTAAAAATTGGATTACTTCTCTAGCATGTATGTACACTATAATCTCTCTATGTACTGCTACATATTTCTGCTTCCTGGCAGAAATATCATTAAGGGTTTAAGTTGTATGATTATCAGTCTCTTATTATTCCTAGGCAAAACCTGGGAAATGAGAGAAAGGAACAAAATGAAGGACATTTTATGTGCTTTTCTCCATACTTCACTGTTTATCTGCTTTTTTGCCAATATAGATGAGAGCAACCAAAATGAATGAAACTTCTTTCTCTTACCAGCCTAGAACACTGATGTTTTTTCCTCTCTTTATCAAACTTGAAACCTTTTCTTCACTTTATGTAGTGTGTGCAACAAGAAATTTTTATTATACAACTATTATGTATTATAGTAGCACTTCGTATTAATAGCTAGTTTGCCTGCTGTATCTTAGAGCTGCATAGGTGTGACAATATATTTATAATTGTCCAAATGTTCACAATTTGGGATTTTTTTTTTTTCTGTCTGTAATTAACTAAAAGGAGAAGTTAAATTCTTATAACTTCAGGTGAATTAGAAAAAGATTACCATGTTCTAAGGTTTGCAGCAAACATAGTAATGAAACCTGATATTGAAATATTCCTTGGAGAAGACTAGTTCTTTTGCTTAGTTTGAAAAAAGAAATATTGAAGGAATGTTTTTGTATTTTGTAGTGACTGCAAGAAAATAGCTCCTAAAATAAGCATGCACATCTTTCACACACTCTAGAAATCTTGGCACTTCCCAGCTAAAATTAGAGTTCTACTTTTTGTCATTTATTTACTTGTTTATTTTATTTTTAAAAAGAAAATTCAATGTTACTGTAAACCTAGGTGCTTTGGCAGAAAACAGAGGTTTGAGAGTATCACAAGTACAAAAGAATAGCAGTCATTTCTCTTCCAGGTCCTCGCTAAGKGTATCACGTCCTGTGTGCGGCATTCTCAGACGGCTGTTCTGTAGAGAAAATGACATACGTGTGTATATATATATATGGTTTAACCTTTTGCTAGGTGCCCACTGCCACCCATGGTAGTGTTTCTACTCCTGACTCCTCGAATTTGAAATGAGCTTACCCTAGCCATCTTCATGGGTAGCTTCCCCTCKCCGTCTCATCCATACTTGGAGGGTCACAGTAGTGCCTGAGAACATGGAATTGGGGCTACCTTTTCTTTCAGGCAAAGCGAAAAAACAATCAAAAGGAATTTGGGACATTCCTATTTATATAAAATAAATTGAATAAACCAAGACAATGGGGAAGATTTTGGTGAAAGTAGCAATTTGAAATAGTTGTCTAATTACAGCACTTCAACATTTGCACCTTTCACCCTCCRCCCGCACCCGCTCACTGTTCTAGTACTTCATTGGAAGTGAGGTAGGTATTGTGGAATCGGTGAGCCTGGCACAGTGAACCAGTGCAGCACAATTGCTGCCTGTATCGGGACTGCACTGGCAAACCTGCACTGCTGCTGGATTGGTGGAGACTTCTCAGGCTTCCCTGCCAAATCAGCTGTGCATGCTGCCAATCTCACAGACACATCCTGTGCAAGGATGGGGACTGCAAAAAAGCAGGATCCTTGCACAAGATTTCTGTTTCTTGAGAAACAGTCTCTTAGAGCAACAAGCCCTTTCATTTTGGCTAAAGTTTAGTTGTATTCCTAAACCAAAGTTTAGCACTGGAAAAATGAGGGTTATCCATTTCCTTCCAGATGTATTCAATGTAATTCTTGTGCTRTATACAGTAATTTAATATTGTTTATTGATTCAGTGGGGGAAAAAAATACAAACAATTCAGTAGGTAGGATAATTAGTAGTCTGCATTAACATATGAAAACAATATTTACTGGATTTGACTGTTGAGGAATAGAATTCTCTGTTCCCTGTCTTTTGACCCTGGAGTTACATGTGGTGAAGAAATCAGTAGTAGTTTACTAACCAATGATTGAGATTAGGTAACTCAACAACTCAAGACATGAGAGAAACAGGTGTCAATTTTTCTCATCATTAATCATAGCCCATTGTTTGATTAATGATATATAAGAAATTAGTGACATATGGAGTATAATTTCTGTACACCTGAGAGGTTATACACTTATTGCATTTAGCCTAAAGTCTCTTAAATTGGTTTATTTGCTATCACAAAGAATGTGAAATAAATAGCAATGTTCTTTGCTTTTCACTCCAGAACAGGTAATAGAAAAATCTTTAAATATAACTGTCTGCTGCAGGTCTGAAATACTGTACCTATATGAATATACAAACACACACATGAAACCATGGCAATGATGAATGCACAGCCTTGCACTACCCTGAAGCCCAGAAAAGGAAAAATGTACTTATTGAATCAAAAGATTCCAGTGTTAGTGTGAGCTTAACATAGGAATCAACTCCTGAAAAAGGAATGCTTTACTACACAGTTCTGTTTTCCTTTGTCACCTAAAGGAATAAACTTTGGTTTATTGTAATTACATTTTTAATTGAAAATATACTGAAGAGTTTAAAGCTCTGTGCAGCTTCCATTTGAAGTAGATCATATAACATGCTAAATATGTTCGAATTATACACCAAACATAAAATGAGGCTAAGTTCTAATACTTATTGTAATCCATAAATGATACTGTGTAATTATTTCACTGCATAACTAAGGATAAATTTAGTCATATGCACGTGCATACTAAATATATATATCCAATATGACTTTAATCTTGGACTGCTCCACGTTAAATATACATCTTAGCTATTGAGGGAAATAGCGTAATCTTACTCCTTTTGAACAGTACCTTAACTCTCCACCATACAGTTTTCTGTCTTTCCATTAGCTTGTTTGACCGTTTTCCTGTTAGCAGACTGTTTGCCACAGTGCTGGCTCTTAAGTGCCAAAGACAAGGGAATCCCTGTATATTGCTCAAGGCAAGACTCTCAATTCATGTTGTTCAGGAACTCCACCTTTATCCTAGCTCATTTGGGGAAGAGATTCAGATGAGAAATGAATGTACTGCTGATAGACTATAGACCTGCTAGTTGTGGAGAATAGCTTGCTTGTGTCCTGCTTTATGAAAGGAATCTTAATGCAAATAGAAATTAAGTTTTCTATTTTAAAATGCTTCATAGATTTCAAAATATTATTTCTCTAGTTATTGTTCATTTAACAAAACTCATGCAGAATTATGCAATCTTGCAGATGTTTATTCACTGTGGAAAATCATTTTTCTGTGTTCTATGTATATGTGTGGGTATTCTCTAAGAAACGAATTCAAAATACAGTAACTCAGCATCTCACTTCTAAACATTCAGTGTTCCCTTCTGCACTCCCTTTGGAGCACATGGCTCCTGCAACAATAATGACTGTGTGTCTACAAATCACACAACAGAGGCAGAACTGTAAAGAACTGCAGATGATGAAAAACTAGAATTCCCATTTTGCAATTCAGCCTGTGTCCCATTTTCTCTTTTTATTTGACCTTGCTTGAATAATTAATGTGGGACTGGCAAGGAGATATCTAAGGAAACAAATTCAACATAATGCAATTATGGAAAAATCATTATTCAAACATAATTTGTTTTCTATACAAAACATGGAATAATTGGCAATGTTGTACTAACCTAAACTAATTGGTCATGATGATGGACATTACCTCCTTCGTTTTTTTTTGGGGGGGGTTCATTTTTTAATCAAATAATATGAAATTTCCCCAATTGGCTGGGAAATTGTTGATGTTTCATTCTGTAGTTCCAAAGTAGCACAGAGATTAGTAAGTGTGGGGCTGAATATTATTGTCATCTTCAGCTGGCTTAACAGAGTCTGGTTGGCTTGAGGACCAGCAGACTTGTATTCTTATATCCAGGGAGCACTGCTGAGACAGCAGGGCAGATACAGAGCCCACAACACACAAAGACACCTTCTGGAGGAAAGCATATAAATGGTTGTTTTGAGAGCTAAGCTATAAAAAGGCTGAGTGAAATATGGCATCACTAAAATGCATAGCAGAACTCAGTGTGATTTCCATGCTGCCAGAATTTCATTCTAATTCAGCAGAAGTTTCTAGAATGAGAGAAAAGGTCAGATACACAAACCTGCATAGAGCATGAATATAATATATTTTAATCAAAACTTTCTTTTATTGACCTGATATTTCCTAAATTTTAACATGGACATAACTCTTGTCCTTGCACTCAGAAAATCTCATTTGAAATAAGATTTAGAAAGTGTTGATGCCTTTCTATAGCTAATCAGAAATAATTTCTGAATCTGTGGTAAATTAAGCTGAAAACTTTGTAAGACAACTTTGAAATATTTCTAAATGAATGCCTAAAGTTGGAGGCAAAATTGTTACTTTAAGAGTAGCAGTCCTGATCTTCTGATATCAAATGGAGGTAACCAAAAAACCCTTAAATATACATTGCTACAAGTCATTTTACCAGTTGGTCCTTCTAGCATACAGTATGATATTGAATACTCAAGGAACAGGTAGCTACCGGATTAATTATATCTAACATTTACTTTTCTGTAAATGAATCTCTGTGATAACGTCTGTTTTAAGAGTTCACTAAGATGAACCTGATGTTGTTCAGAAGGTTACAGTTGGCTTAATATCATTGTTCCCTTTCCAATCAAAGGGAGAAAATCAGAAAATAAAAGTTTGTCTCTTGCTTTAAAACAGGTAAATCATTGTTATGGAATATGCTGCAGTGTTTTTTAAATGTTAACTTCTCATTTTTTTCGTATCTACAAATACCTAACAAAATTAAAATAATCTTGAAAATCAGTCATTTGGGAGTAGAATAAAATACCACCACTGTCAGAGGCACTACAAGACTCCTAGGGTCTTACCAGAAAGTTATGGGACCATTCAGAGTCTTTGCATCTTTAATGGACTAATTCAGATGTATCTGCACACAGAGGTTATGTTGGTTACATTGGGATTTGTCATTTCATTTTGTAGTATTGCTGCAACAGACTTTAAGCTATAGTACAAGCTCTTCAAAGCACGTAACTTTTGCTTGTGTGGTTCTTGCCATTTATTTGGAGTGAATACTTCTGATCATAAACCCAAATGCTCCCATCAGGCATACAGTTATAAGTGAGTCTAAAATGATTCTTGCAAATGATTGCAAGAGCATGTCAGTGACTGACTTGCCCATAGGAAAGTCAAAGTCAAATTGTTCCCGAGATGGAATCCAACAGAGCTGAAGGAATTGAAATGTTCAGAGTGAGATCTACAAATCCCCATTTCATTTTCATGAGTATTATGAAGATTTGTTTGACCCTTACTGAAGTATTTCCTGAGAGTATTTTATACTGCAGAACACTTTGTGGGTCTCATCTGCTCTGATGTACAGAGCATGCTGAAAAGAACTACTCTTCATAAGTCTTAGACTGGTGTTTTGTAGTTGTATCTTACTAAACGCTTGCCTTCCTGCCAGAAGGAACACCACCACACCATATTAGTTACCCTTTTCCATAGGTGTTTATGCTGCCAGTTTCTCTCCTGTCTGTTCATAATTTGGGTTTATGTAAAGGTAAGGAGAAAATATGTAAGCAAACTTAAACATGTATTTCTAAAAATTATTGAATTCTTAAAAATGATCCCAATCTTTYACTCAGCAGGTGACTTCCAAACTTGCTTGTCTCTTCCTTGAGATTTGCTTACCGAAGCCCTGCCAGAGTCAATCTGGGATCTTCCTGTAGGAATTCTCTTTTGTACGCGAAAGATGTACTACTTAGTACTTTTCTTGCTTATTTTCTGATAATTACCACCATCACAAAAAAAAAAAAGGATGAAATTATGGATTTGTAAAAGTACATCTTCCAATAAAGAGGAGATAGTAGTGATGATAGTGAGAACACAGAAGGGAACAAACACCAGGTTCAAAAGAAAGAAAATACACGAATGAGTCACTTCTTTCTGAACTCACATCAAGCAACACAGGAGGTACTGAATATCCCTCTCTCTCTCTCTCTCTCTCTCTCTCCTTTTTTTCCCCTAAAGTCATTGTAAAACACAACTGATGACTACTGGCAATTCTTGTTCCACATGCCGGTTTCCCAATAATGCTCAAATTTAGCTCTCAGAATCTTAATTTTTATGGGATAAAATATTGCTGCTGTTTTCTACATACAAAATAGCAAAACATGCCAGAATTTTAAAGCATTTAATCAGTTGGAACAGAGTAGTAATAGGTTCTGTTTGCTGAAATTTTCTTAGAAGCAAACACTAGTGACACAAATAAAGTCACTTCCAACCTCTCATTCTGTCTAATCTAATCTTCACTTTTATTTGATCACTATTGCCATGGTATCTGAGAAACAACCAAAAATCAAAAATAAGCATACTCCAGCACCTGCCCCTCTTCTGACCTTCCCAGCGTTTATGTTGCTTAATTGAATTTCTGAAGAGTTTTCTGGAAGGAGTGACAAGAGCCATACTGAGAGAAAGGCCAGTTGTAGAGGAAATCTTGCACTTAGTTCTGAGCTTAAGTGTTGTTCTCACCTTTAAAGAGCTCCTACAAAGTTTGATTTTTCCACCAACTAAGAGGTGTGTCCCTTAGACCCTCACTTCTTAAGAAAAACATTTTATTGCTACAGCTGTACTCTGTTTTATTTAGCTGGAGTGTGTAAAGAAATGCAGCATTTCCCTCCCTTGCTGTTGTTATCTGAATATTTAGTACAGAGCTTCCTGTATGACTATCTCTTTGAATTCCTAAATTGTGCTGTTCCTTCTTTATTAACACTTACCTACACTAATTTACAGCTTCAAACTATAAGGGTTATTATGAAAGACCGCAAACAGTAAGGGCTCTCTACAGAAGATGATAAAATCTTTGTTCTTCACATAAGCTGATATATAAACACTGCTGCAAAAATCCTCTTCAGGCTCCGTGACGTTCTAGTACTTCACATGTCACTTGAACATGGACTGGAAGTAGGTCAGGCTTTTGTAATCTCATTTCTTCAGATTTGGTTTGGTCACAACAGAATTTCACAAGAGGAGGGTCTCTGCAGGAGCAAGGCAAGTTTTAATGAAGAGACATGGAACATAGAGAACTTAGGCGTTGCCCATTGATTTTACATAAAATGCTTCGTACACAGGGACTTCAGGACTCCTGTGCTGCTGCTACACAAGTCGAACTCACTTGTTTTTGCTGAGGTTGGCATGTGTTGGCAATATTTGTAAGATATTTGGATAAATTATTTGAACAGGGCATTGTTTGGGGCCTCTTACTCAACTACATATGAGGTGCTGATGATTCTGTCCTCATTCTTGGGCTTTAACACTTGTATTATACTTTTCCTCTCAAAATACCTTGATTTTGGTTGCACTAGCCATGGCAAGTTACCATCACAGGTCTCATTTCATAGATAAGAAAACCAATGCAACAAAGCATGTTTTGTCTGATACCAGAAAATCTGTAAGAAGGCAGCTTTACTGAAAAGTAAACAGGGTGATAGTTGATTAACCTTAAGAAAGTGATGTCAATTCTGAGAAGACAGAATAGACTTGCTTTTTGTTAGAATTAGCAAAAATTCAATAGCAGGGCCAAATAAAGCTGTGTGAATTACAACCTCTGCTGAGATGCAGAGGAAGGATTTACTGGGTGATATGCTGACATGAATTGCCCTTCATTCTGTTACCAGTGTAGACCATAATGACCTATGGACACTACATCTGGATATACAGAACAAATTCATGTAGTATCTTGTAGCATCATAAAAAATAGTAAATTTTCCAGCTGTCTTGCAGAAGACTGACACAAGTGTTGTGCTAGTGTTGCCAGAGAAGAAAAGCAGAAGGTGAAATCAAACAGAAAGATGTGTGGAGGGTTTTGAGTTGGTTTCTTTTCTTTGCTAATCAAAGATGACATCAGCATAAGTTAAGGCAGGATTTTAAAGCAGTTTGTTTTACTGGTGCTGGTGATATTACACTGTGCATTACCTGAACGGGAAGGTTTTCGTTTCATGCTCCTCCATACTTGCAGCAGCATTACGAGGCTATACTCTGTTAAGGCTAAACTCTGTTTTATTGCTTTCCTTTCACAATCAAATGATTTTATGTAGTAATTAAGGTCTTTTGCAAAAATCATAAACATTAGCATATTGCTAATTTAAAAAACAGTTACTAAATAAATGCCTATCATGCGGTGCACATGTTCCACTGTGCACTTTGCTTGTGTTGATATTGCTGTTTCCATTTTTAATTCAGCTGAGTAGGAGAAGTCTACCCAAAAACTTGCTTTCTAATCAGGTAGATGGGCCAGGATATTTAAGGCACATAAATCGCAAAATTGATTAAGGTATGCAGCAATCCACCTACAGTCCCTAGTGATTTTAGTGTGTGAATTTCYTGATCATTGCACATATAAAAACCTACAGAGCTAACTAGCTATTCACATGCAGAGAAAACTAATTTTCATGTACAACCATTGGTGCGTTTCTAGGGAATGTATTGCATCTGAAACTTTGAGAAATGTGGCCCTTTAAAAAATAATTTCAGATTTTAGAGTTTATGTTTTTAAAGCTAATTGGGGGATTTTGATGCCAAATTCTCATTTAAATCCATTTACTTCTTTTGAAAAAGCTCATCTTCAGCAACTATTGATTTTAATAGCTGAAATAAATAATCAGAGCAAAACAACTACTCAATAATTTTCATGAAAGTTATGTCTACTAACTTATGTTTTCTATAGAAATAGAACAGTATTGCTGTGACAAATCACTGGTATTTGACTTGCTATAGCTAGAAATAATCTTATCTATCAGAACTCTATATTACCCAAATTATCATATTTTACTGCTTATTTTCCAGTGTAGGTTAGCACTTTAAGATAGACATTGCTAACATTAAAGGTAATATCAAGACTAGGGTAATATTATTTCAAAGATCCCTGGTTACATGATAACAGTCTGTGGCCTTGCTGACCTCTGTGATAAATAAGACTCCTGAGTGTCTCTTTTAATTTCATGTATTGAAAGGTAGAATCTCAAGTTAAATAGGGCAAAATTATTAATAAATTCCTTCAGAAATGCTAAAAGTAACAGAATCAAAGTAAATTTTAGAATCAGTTGGATTTTACTATTGGAATAAAGGTCTGCATAATAATGTGCAAGCTTAGGGAAAAGCTGTATGCATGTCCTTTGTTGGACAGACCTCAGGTTCGGCCTTGAAGTCTCCGCTGTGATTAGTTTGATTCCACAAAAAAAATGGTCCCAATTCTAATGTAATTCCTTACATTAAATTCTTTTAATTCCTAAAAAACCAGATTGTCAGGTTTTTAGGGAAGTTACACGTTGCTGATACAGATCTTGATGCTTATTGAAGATATTTCTTTTTAGTTACTCCTTTATGTCTAAAAGCATGCAGGTTTTATTAAATGTAAAATACTGAAAGGAACACAGAATCCATATTACATGGCATGTCCTGCTGTGGCCTTACATTTCCAAAGAAATGTAGCAAAAATGTGCTGGTAATATCCTTTGTCTTCATTATAAGAATCTGTGTTACTACATTCTTTCTGATGTAAGGCCATTTACCTTGACTCCCAACTACATTTAATCTCATTACATTCACTGTCATTATAGCAACATCTTTATTCCACTTGAAAGACTTTAAAGCTCTGGAGGATGATATTACAGTAAAGGCAGAATATGCTTTATTGAATAGGGTCCTGTGTAAATTCCGGATATGATCATGCCATCCATTTTTATGAGCCTGCTCACATGATTCTGGGTTAATGCAGCAATTGTGATTCTTCCAGTTAAATATGGGGATGGGAAATCAGACCATGAATAAGCATCTTAAATATTTTGATATTGAAAGGACCAAAAAACATGTATTAGAAGATCTTAATATAGATCTTGACTTAAAAAAGAACTTCTGTAGTTTTCCTGCAAAAGATTCTACAAAATGAAAACATGTATAAATACAAATGCTAATGTTAGAAACAAGAGTAAATTAATTCCAAGACAGGAAATGACATCACTGTAACTTACCCTTAGTATAGAACTCAGTATTTCAAGGATCATACTGGTTTTTGTAATTTTAATAACAAAATCTACAGCGCTGAGTTGAATAAACTTTACTCCTGGGAAAAAAAAAAAAATCTAGTTTAGGCTACTTGTCAAGGGATCAGCATTAGAATGGAAATGTTCACAGACAAAATGCTTCAGAAAACTAAAAAGCCAGAGAGGCAGGGTTGGGATTTTCAAGTCTTGTACAGCTCATGAACAGCCCGTGGGGCCGCTAAAGGTGTCCCAGACAGTCCTGAGAGGCAGCGGGACTCCCAGCAAGGTGGTAGAACACAAGAAGCTACTGTCATCTTCTCTATCTGTCCAACTCTCTTAGGCCTATAAAGCACATTTCTGAAAATATGTCTTTGAGTTGGATTACCTCTTTCATCTCCTATGTTCTTGTAGGTGGTTGTATAGAATAGCAAGTACAAGGTGTGCACAAAATTTCTTTGGGATCAGATAAACTACTTTCTTCATGACTTGCTCTAGATAGTGAAATAAATAGCTATGTGAAATTAATGGGTCATAAGATCTTTGTGAAAAAATAGTAAAAATTTCTTAGTGCATGTCTGAATAAAGCATTCCTGAAGTACTCAGCATGACCATACTGATAAATAGACTTATCTAATAACTAAAGGGCAAGTTATTGGTTCTTGCCTTTGGTCAGTGATAACGTTGTATGATCTTGTCATTTATTATGGTAGATTTTATTAGGTGTGTTATTATAAGCTACCCATAAAATTTTATGTACTAGTAGCAAATAAAATTATAGTTTATCAGATTATTTCTCTGCCTCTAACTATCCCAGATGGGTGAAAACAGAGATTTGCAAGGTATAGAACTTCTTAATGAATACAGACCTAGAGGATGATAATATTAAAGATGATTCTGTCTGCTCTTTAGCCTTTGAAGCTGCAGTATCCAGTGCTAATCCAGGGACTGACCCAAGGGAAGGGTAACAGTAAAAACTGTTATTTTCATTGAGGTGGCTACTAAAGATTTGATTTTGCCTTGAGAATGGCTACGAAATGTAAAGACTGGGTATGTCTTAGGCCAATATATGCAGAATACCTTTTTTTTTTTCCAGGGGCAAGCTTTCTGCTATATTAGCTTAAGTAAATATTCATGTTGCTAATTGGTTCCGATAATTTAGGTAAATAGTGTTTTTTGATGATGACTTAAAGTGCAAGATTAGTCATATGAACAGAAATAATTGCCTCCCTAGCCATTTCAGTAACCTCTGCTATTCTGTCCTTTTTATCTCACTTTAYAAAGCAACTTCATCAGGCCATAATAAGTGTTACTCACACAGAGCCTGTAACTCTTGCTTTAAAGGGGCATATAAATGATGAGAGACAAGACAGGCAGGAAATAGAACTCAGTGAGGTTATAGATTCTTGCAGATTTTTCTTCCAAACTGTTATTCAGTAAAAAGATTTCCCTTTCCCTYATGCCACAGAACTATACTTCGGTGCTATCTGTTCCTGGCTGATCCATGGCACAGTATCTTCCTCATTTCTATTGAACTTGGGAGACATAAGATCAGGCTGACACAGGGCTTCCTCACAAAAAGATTCATTGGTTTTTCCACTGAACAGAGTTCTCATTACTGAGGAACACAATCTAATTTCCACTTATACAATGGATGGGTCCCATAGTTCACAAAAATATATGGAGGGAAAAGGTGTCTTACAAACCTATCACTCCATCTTTGATTTCTCAGAGTTTATCCCCAAATGAGTTCAACAAAATGCTATTTGTATTTCCTTTTCATATGTAATTCCATACAGGAATGTCTAGAAGTGACATTTGTCCCCGGGTGCACAGTCAAATGTTTGTACAAGATGCAGTAATGGGACTCTCTGGAATCTCCTCAGAACGACGGTTCCCTCTCCTATTACTATGCATTTTGATGGTCCTGAAAAATCTTTTCTGAATCACTGTTTTCAGTAGTGTTTATGTGCATTAGTATTACATTTTGTATTTGCTAGTTATTTCATTAAACAGCTTTGCTCCATAATTAAGCTAACTACTTCATTGCTTTTCTCCTTTCTGATCAACCAGGAAAATAATTTCTTCTTCTTGTATTTCCACTCAGATATGTTCTGCTTTTACCTAAAAATTAAGAGATTTGATCCCGTGTCTTTCTCTTCTGAATTAGAATTAATCAGATCTAGTTTAATATTGAGAGATACCAAGTAACCCCTGTCTGGAAAGTTTTGTGTTCTAGAAGTGCTGCTCTCATCACTCTGCTAGCTATCAAATAGTAACAGGTTGGCTGTTTTTGCTACTAGCTCTCCACCATGCTGGGAAGTGTTCCTGCTGCAAAAGAATCCAGTAAGGTCTGTTGGTTTTGTAATTCTAAAACTGGTACAGCTGAAAACAAATGGTTGATAATTTGCTCTTTTGGGAAGAGAAAACCTAAAAATGGCAGGTGTACAGATCTGCAGCAGAATCCTAGCAACACTTAAATCTACAGAAAAAGCTTGACCTAATCTTATATTTTCTCAGATTGCATGTGAATTTAATTATGTAGAAGGTGAAAAAGGAGACATGCTAGACATTCCTAATAGACATGCTTTGACCTACCCTGACTGTTTTAAAGGATTCCCAAATTCATAATTTTGAAAGAGCATTTTTCTTCGGAAAAAAATGAGGTAGATAAAACATTCTTCAGAGAAAATGTTTGTAAAATTGGAATCTGAATTACTTGCTGACACACAATCGTTCTCACTCCTCCTCCCAATTGGATTTTAATTCAGCAATCTGAGAGATTTTACAAAACTAATCATTTGCTTTGATCCTGTGAATACATTCTCCTTGAATAAAGACAAARTCAATAGGAGAAAACAATTGATGAGAGGAAAAAAAACCATTTTCCTAAGCTCTAAAAATGTAGCTGTCCATTGACAAATGGTAGCATATTCTACAATTAGCTTATAGCATATCTCAAGGAGAAAGATGCAGAAAAGACTTATGAGGGTCTCTCAGTGGAACATGTCAGTATCTGGTGTTGGGAATGATTCAAGCCCACTTTGTCCTCCACCACCTTGTCATCAATTTTCTTAACTTTAGCTAGCTGCTGGAAAATAGTTTTCTATTTGCCATTGATATGTGCAAGTTAATAGACACCATTAATCCACATTCCAGATATCTGGAAAGTGTGTTCCCTACTACTAATACCATTTTTCCCATACACTTGGAAACCTATGGACTGGTGCATGTATGATCTTATCTATCATTACTGTCTGATTTCTTTGATTATAACAAACTGACTTAATCTCTACATTGTATAGGAAATGCTTGGGCTTTTGGTAAAGGAAAAGCATTGTTTAATTCAGCTGACTACCTTGGGTTTAATTTCATCTAGATGATTTCCTAGAATTTCCACTGACATCTGTATCCACACAGAACTGTGTTCTAATCAGTTTACAAGCTTTCAGTAAAGTTTCAGCAGACATTGTAACCTTAACAATTGTAGTGCCGGTACAGATCCAGGTAAACTTAAAGGTCTTCATTTTACTTTAGCCCACTCATTTGCTAGCAGCTTCTTCTTAGCACCTATAATCTGCTGCTTCTGAAAGAGGGCATTGCATTTACAACAGCACCAGTGTGGATGTAGCGGTTTTTTAATTGTTTCATCATAGCTATTTAATTGTTTAATGCTGCATAACGTGGTCAGTTCAGTGTGCGGACATAACAGTAATGTCTTTGTTGTTGTCTTTTCTTCCAAACATACCTTTAAGTACTGATAACAGCATCTTTCCTCTGCCAAGCAGTAGATGTTTGGGGCCTACCAGCAGAAGAAAAAACAGGAATATAGAAAGTCTCTTTATTCTAAATGTGGTTAATGTACACGTGATCCTGGGATACAGTTGCTATTAAATAGAACTCTTCCACCAACAATAATGCTCAATATCCAGACAGAAATTGTCTCAAAAATTGAGACCAGGGATGAGACCAAGGTCTCCTGGCACTCCTATGGTTCCTCTGTAACCATCACTACCTCAACAGTGAAACCTCAATATTAAAGACCATATTCTTTTCAGAACTGGCACCTAAGGAAAAGAATTTAGAAAATTGCATCTAGAAGCATCTTTTGGGCACACCTACCAGAAGAATATGTTTGCAGAAAAGATTTATTAAGCATTAAATGGAGCTAAGTACATATAGCCCTTTGTTAATTATGCTTGGTCATCCTGCTGCACTATAGAGAATACTTTTTTTTTTTTTACTTTTCATATACCTTTTGGGGTAAATATGTCACGATGCTGGTTGATAGCACTGATTCCAATAGCTGAACTCTTTTGCTTACTTTTTGATTGCTCCGTATTCAGGTATCCTGAACAGTAAGCACAGACCTCATCCATCTGTCTTTAAAGTCCATAAAAAATTTCCATTGGAAATCTAGTTTGAGCCCTGAAACACATTGGCAGTTATGAAAATGATTCAGTCTTTCAAGAATCATCTAGTATTACTCCACACTCTACCAAATTATTTTTCCTCCAAAATCTGTTTTCATCCTTTAGTTATTTACATTATGGGTGTTGTCCCCAAATATAGCACATACAGGAAAGTCAGGACTTTCTAGCCTAAAGGGAAATGACTTGTAGTACAAAAAACAGGGGGAAGATTTTGTTTCTTTACCCTGCTTCCTCACCTTTTCTAATTTACTGACCTCTTATTGAAGCTTAACAGAACGGCTGACAGTATGCAGCACTTCCTAGAGTCAGCATTAGCAAGAATGTTAAATTTGCAAGGAAAGAGCTTAACTAGAGCGAGTAAGGAACAAAACACAGAAACTGTAATTTTCTTTTTTTTTAGTGCTTACGTTTCATCCGATTGCTAGTTTTCATTCCCATGTAATTTAATGTCGTTATAATTTCCACAATGTGTGATGCATTTTTTACACAGTATTTTCATTAGGTATCTTTCTTGCTTTCTTTGCCTGACCTACCATTTTGTCTCTGCTCAGATCTGTACAGAACTACCTTCATCCCTCTAGCTTGTGGCTGTTGCCTTTTTGAGCCAAACTCCTGCCTTGTCTGTGGTGGGACTGTATCTTCCCACTACTCCAGAAAGTTGCCTCTGCTGACTGTGCAGAATGGCCCCAGGCGGAAGCATAATAGTCAAAGCCTTGGCAGCGATATGGGGTGCTATGGCTTATATGTAAGCCAGGTAGTAGCAAGTGTGAGCCAGGACATTGCAAGGTTTTACTGGTTTGTGTTGAATCCTGGGTTTATCGGAGAAGTCTACAGAAAATGAAGATACACTGCACGTCACTTGGGAAGAACTTAGAAGTTACTTCAGTAATACCTCTCCTGACCTAATCCCTGACAGTATTTCCTAATGGCAAACAGATGTGTAACAATTTAAGACTGTCTTAAAGGATGAAATACCAGTCCTTATATTCCTAATGGTCTGACAAGCTGCAAAACCTTGTGCAAAAGCATCTTCAATTTTTTCACCAGAAATCTCTACCTAAGAGAAACTGTGTGGCTAAAACKCTCAGTCCTCCAGATATATATTCTGCCTTGTTTCTTCTCAAAATAGAATAAAAGGATTAATTTCTCCAATTCTGTAGAAAAAAGAATTTAAAAATTTTTTTAAAATATTTTCCCTTATTTTGTGCTCCTACCAGAATCTTACTATTCACAGAAAAACTACAGATGTTTTTGCTTTCACTGTTATTTCTTGTAGGGGTCACTTGCTGCTTTTAATTACAACCTTATTCCCTACTGAGGCCTGTGCAAGTGTTACCCAGAGCAACATTTTAGCCACTACATTTAGACTGAGACAGAAGCTAATCTTCTATGTCAGAGGTTTACTGTACTGGATTTATTAACACCTTCACAGTCTTCACCAGTACTTTAAAATTCTTCAGGTCAAATTCATCCTAAGTGAAGTCAAGCATAATGAATTCTCAGACTGCTGTCTAATTCTGTGACAGGTGACAAATTCTGTGGTATAACATGAAACTACAGAGAGATGTAACTGCAAAAGAAAAAAATAGCGGTTGTAAATACTGATGGGCACAATAATTATCTATTAACAATGACTCATGCATAAATCAAGTATAGACTACAAAGAAAGGATCCCAAGGACCAGGAGTCAAATCAGAAAAAAGACTGTGCTTTGTGTTGTACAGCAAAGGATAATTCTGTAATTTTTAGTGAAAGTGCTCCAAATTGTTACCTCTTTGTTTCAGAATGTAGCTTGCTTTATGTTATATTTCATTAACTCTGTGAAATATGTGTAGAAGTGCCAAGAAATTGATTCCTTCAGTTATGTTTATGTGGTGTCATTGATCTAAGTAGGAACCACATGAAGTGCCATTGATCTAAATGGGGGTCAGGTTGAAACATCCAAGGGAAGAATATGGTACTTTGGCTCTATAGGAGCAAAACACCCACTAGATTAATTCATTCACATGCACTTTTCTAAGTAAGTCACAGACTATTCCTGTATGTACTGAGACTTGAGACTTGTCTGTTTCAACAGCAGGGAGCAGAGGCACGTGAGTCTTGTATTTGTTGCTGTAGTGAGCAATAAATTAGCAAGAGCCAATATAATGTTAACCTCCTTTAATTGCAGTCTCCTCGTCATCTGTTTGCTCTACTGGATATATTTAGTTGCACAGTCTCCGGGTGCTGTGGTGTTTCCAGTATGATCACAAATAAATGACTGTGCAGTTCATTTTCAGCCATCAGTGATGAATTTTCATCAGCCTTTAGTAATGCTTAAAGAAGAATTTGACTGTTTCAAAACATTAAAGCAAACACTTAAATTGGTTCATATCTTTTGTTTCCATATAGACTCTCTCTGATAAGAGGTTAGATTCAGACTACAGATAACTTATGAGATAATATACCATTTAAGCATATTACCAAATCCAGAAATGATCAGAGAAGACAATGGAGAGGGCACAGACAAAAATGCAAATGGGAATCTGGGAGTCTGATGAATGGGAAAATGAGTGACTCGGCAGGTGGCACTCTACCAATACCCAGATGAAATTAGAGAGTACTTTATGACTGAAAGTGGTGAATATTTGATGAAATGCAAATTTAAGGTGCTGAAAGCTACAGTAGGTGGGGAATTCCTTGAGTTTTTAACATATTCCAAACTAGGTGCTGTGTGTAGACAACACATCGCAATAATCAGCACTTAAACCTTGATCAGATGGCTATGTAAAGCAATTCTGCCTGAACGAATTCATCCTGTAGACTTATTTATTTCCACTTTCTATTATATAGTACTGCTGTACAAAATTAAATTACTGCTGTATTGTCTCTAGAAGAGGGGATAATTTATTTGTGACTGAAAGAATATAGTACCATCATGGCTGATTTTTGTGGGAGTTTCATGAAGTAAAATCTATATCAGAATCAGGTTTGGTAGAGCCATGACTTTCTGAAAACGCTTTTTGCAAATGTAAGGTGTAGAATTTCTGTGGAAAGTGATACACACCTAAAATTAATTGCTGTGTAGCAAAGCCTTTTTATACTACTTGGCTGATCTTTAAACAAAAGTTAGCATTTCAAAAACACTTACTGAAACCATTAGCTTTCTTGCAGTACATTCCAGTTCAATAACTTTTAATGAAGAGAAGTGATATCTTCACATTAAAATTCTAACAAGGAAAATATTTTCTAGTCATCTCTGACTCTAGAAGTTTGTTTTTTTCACTGAGTTGTATTGCTTTACAGGAAGAAGTATCCATCATTCATATACACTATCCTAACCTAAAAAAGATCTGATTTATATCTATTTCCAGAGGTCTCCCAGCCTGGGGATATTAGTGGGAGATGACTAGAAAACAGGTTCTATTGTATTATACAGCATGTTTTTTAAAGCCACAAAACAGCACAAGATTTGCTTTTGCATTTGCATTACTGATTGTTATTGTCTCAGTGGGTAATTATTCTTGCAGTGTTCATTTAACTGCTTAATACTTGAAGTTATACTGTTCTGGTGCACATTACACAGTTAGCAGAGGGGGCTACAGCAGCAAGCATGAGGGGTTAATTGACTTTTATTGAAGCAGTTTATAGCTTGCTCTTGTCTTCATCCTTAAGCACTACTGATCCACTGTAAACTAAGATCTATTGGGACAATATTTTTAAAGATGTTTAGTTTTCCACTAATCTATATTTTATTTGTGTTGTTTCATTTTTTTTCCCCAAGATACTCTAGTGATAAAAAGGATAAGGTCATTGTTACTGAGTCTCTTTTTCTTAAGGTGAACATATTAAATTCTCCTGCCCATTAAAGGGCAGATGTTGCATATTTTTTTTCAGAGAAATTTACATACACTTCAGTTTGTGGAACAGAAATTGCAGTAATTAGTAGGTAGCTACATTTGCTTAGCTTACATAAAGTGCTGTAAGGAGATCTGAAGGGAGAAGAATTACCCTTTTAAGTGATTTTTAAAATATCAAATCTTATTTCAGTTAATTCTAATGGTTTGCTACTGCTAGTATTTTACCATTATCACCGTTCAGTGTGTTTGAGCTATATTAAAGATTTAGATGAAAGTTTTATGGAATACACTTTTTTAGAATTCAGAGGATTTTATGGATTATTATTCATAACATCTGCCACTTACAGAAAAAAAAGCCTTAAAATGCTCCTTTAATATGTATTTAATGCTTGTGATACAATTTTATATTAAATAAGGTTTGTTTTATTTTAGCAGTGGTGTTTGTGTAGCTGTGGGAAAGATCTGTTTGCTCTATAAACCCTTAGGTCTGAGGTTTATAGCTTGGCCATTAAAACTTTCATTACAAGGAAACTTGGTATTTCTCAGCATATAATATATGTTTTTTGCAAAAGATGGAAGACTGGAAAAAGAATACAAAATAGACATTTTAATATTAATGATGCTTACTGGTAACTAAAATGGATTAAGTAAAGGTGTAATGTAGATCCTTTCTGTTTTCCTGCTGTATGTTTTATAAAATCATTTTCGTAAGAAACAAAACTTTGCTAGAATTTGAGATAGCCACAAGAGATATCTTGGAAGGTATTCTAAAGGCAGACAAGTCAAGCTTAAGTCCTTTTTTATTTTTAACTGCAGGAAGATCCCATTTTTCGGTTTTGTGCTTGACATTGAACTGGGCAGGTGTGTCCCCATAAGGTGCAACAGGGAGGATTTGCATGCTGGCTTGCTGAAGTGACAGAATTGTGCAAAATAACTGCAGTGGTCTGGCAAGCTTCGGGAAACAGGTGGATCTGAGGTACCTATCTCCAAAATTACAATGCTGAAAACGCCTGCTTGCCTGCTGCCTAACCTAGGAAGCATCTACACTTTTTTCCCCCACATTATTATTCACCAGGCTCCTCTTCTCTACATCTTGACAGGCCTAGAATTGCCCCACTCTTGATGGATCTGGGTGGTATAGCCTATAACTCAGCAAATTTGGGATCTAGAAATTCTATGTGTGTATATGTGAATATGATGTATGGTGAATAGGAGAATTTGTATATGCATATTAGGAGGTATAAATTTACATACAAGAGAAGATGTTGATACTGATTTTTACTGAATACAGACAATGCTGTTCATTTAGAAGGTTTAGAAAGCCCTTTCTCCTCTTGTATTGTTACCTTTGTTCACCTGCATTTCCAAATGCTGTTAATACGGAACAAGTATGATAGAATATGGTAACAATATCACATTAATCAGCAAGAGAGTCCTTTTTTCAGAAATGTTTGTTCATCAGGAAAAAGACTGGTCAAATGGGAGTGTCTAAGAAATCATGAAAGTTACATCAAGGAACTTTTCCAAAAAGGATATAATTTTTGCTAAGTCAAGTGAAGAGACCAGAACAGTCAGCGGTCTGATAACTAGAGCATTTACCTAAGAGCATTTGGAGCAATAATTAGAATCTGGCCCTGAAGACCATAAGGATGTGCCTGAACAGAGAGGAAGTAGCTATTTTGAGGTGACGTTTTCTTTCTCAAAAACTATGAATTACAAGAAGATAATTGAGAACAGTCAACATGGACTTGAGAATGATAAATCATACTGGATCAGCCTGAAACTACTCATCAAAAAAGGCAATGGTGGAGAAGGGAAGAGTAGTGAATGTAATATACCTTGATTCAAGAAAGGCTTTTTGAGCTGTCTTCCACAGCATTCTCATTTGGAAACTAAGGAAGTTTGGACCGGATGACTGGAGTGTTAAAGAGGCTGAAAATTGGCTGACCACCAGCCTCAAAGGGCCAACAAGTGCTTTGATGTCAGAGTATCCAGGGGTACATGCTGAGGCTGTTTATGTTAAATATTTTTGTCAGTGATCTGGATGATGCAAGCGAATACACAGTTGGCCACATTGCAGTTAATACTAAATTGGGGTGGGGCATAACAAAAGATAGAGCTTCAGTGCAGAGGGACCTGGAAAAACTTCAGAATTTGGCCAACATAAACCTGGTAAAGATGAAAAAAATGAAGTGCAAAGGTTTGTACTGGAATGGAAAAACCTTGTGCCTTGGTACAGGCCAGGAACCCATTGGCTAAGAAACAGACAGCTCTGCTGGAAAGGACTTGGAGTTACAGGGGATGCAAGACTGAACGTGAGCTGCCAGTGCCCTCTTATCATGAATAAGGCAAATCACAAACTGGGCTACATTATATATGTCTGCTTGTTTCAGGCCCTCCAGGTCAAGAGGGAAGTTGACAAACTGCAGTGGATCCATCAGAGGGTTGTCAAGATCATTGGGAACCTAGAGCAACAGCCCTGAGGTTGAGGGAGATGCACTTGCTTAATCTGGCAAAGATGCTAATAGCAGCCTACAGCTACTTGAAGAGGAATTGCAAAGATGATGGAGTCAATCTCTTCTCAATAGATGACATAAAAAGGGGCAATCGCCATGAATTGTGGCTTGGGAGGTTTGAATGAAGCCTTCCTATCAAGACTGCCAACGCATATACAGGTTGTGAGTGTGCTTTTCACACTCCCACATCTCACTATCATTTCTTTTAATATCTTTAACACTTCAACCAATTTCAGTTGCTTTTAACACAGAATGAGTTTAAACCAGGTGAAAATTTCCACAGTCAGTTACTCACTCCTCAGCTATCTCCTGTCATATCACTCTATTAAAGTCTCTTATTGGGAGTATTCAGATTTCCTTTTTTGCACAGTGGAATGAACTAAAGGTAAAATATCAACTTGGAATTCCCCAGCAAAGGAATTTCAGTGAGCTTTCATAGCAGATTTTAAGCAGTTTCAAAGAGGGTTTTAGTTTATGGATTAATAGCACGTGCAGAGCATCTGCATTGACCCAGTAGACACTAACAGCTCTGTCTGAGGCATTTAATTCTGTTGGGTTAATGATTAACTGATTAAAAATTCTCACTAGTTTTTGACAGAATAGACTATCATATTCTATCAAGTAAACCATACAAGATTATTTAAAATTGTAATTCAGATTAAGAAGAACTTTTTTTCCTAGAATATAGTAGAGTTATGTGGAAAATAAAGCGCTAATAGAATTGCCAGAATAATTTACCATTGCATGACATGAAAGTGGCTTAAATCTCTGCTGGCAGATGAGCACACAGGGTAATGGTTCAAAGTGATCATTACTACTTAATCATGACACGTTCTGCTGGAAGAGGTAGTTATAATTCTCCAAAATGATACATTTATATTTCCTCAACTCTTTCTCTTCTTCCTCTTTATGACATATATCAAGTGACAAGGTTCATATTGAAATGAAATTTGTTCAAATCAGTTAGTGAATTAGTAGAAGAATGACCATGAAATAGTTTTTAAAACTTTACTCAAGTAATGAAAAGCATTTCAAATCGTAGTTATCGCTGTTATCGTCATTTACTTGAAAATCAATAGCACGTAACATAATTCTTGTTTTTAATCCGATCATTTATATTTTATTTATATATTTACAGATGCAGTCAGGTAGCAATCTCCAACACGGTGACAGTTCCATATCCTATTTCTCATGTTTGGTTTTGCCACATTACATTTGCATTATTTTGTTTTGTGGCATACTGTGGAACAAAATTTAATTGTTGCTATTTTTAGTTTACCAAATTAACCTTCTTCAGCAAGAACACCTGCAGAAGGAGTCCCTGGAAAGTACGTGCGAAATTTTTTTAGAAGTACATATTTGTGCCTCTTAATGTATGAGAGGTAGTTTGAAAGAGTCAATAATAATCCATAAATGATTAAAAATTATGAACAAGATTTAAAAAATGACTAGTATTTTGGATGCCACTTGATTCATGCCCAAGGAGCATTGGAAAAGCAAGTTCTTTCCAGGCRTCCTGAGTATATGCCTGCTATATTATGCCTAATATACCTTCATGGAATTATTTTGAATACTGTAATCAAAATGTTTTGATTTTAATCATGGAAGTCATTATTTGGCCAAGCCTGCTGAGACTCCTGACTGGAGAACTGGAGTGCCTACAGCCCAGAGAAATACCATCAAAGCTTTTCAGGATTAGAGAGAGATGACTTGCCTGGATTACTCAGTATCACCCCCATTAATGAAATCCAATAGATGATGAAGATGTGTAAGTTCATTATAGGCCATTAGACATCTCAGTGTTGTATCTCTTGTTATGTCTACTTAAAAGAGCCAGCACTGTCTTCCAAAGCTCTAAAAATAATATTAGACTTTTCTAGGTAACGAAAGGTATTGAACGATTTTCAGTTAATGAAAAGCACTGAATGATGGATCATTAGGATATTTAAATGCTAGTCATATGTGAAACGCCAAAACTATAAAAATGTTTTAAATTTAATTCATTTGGTTCTTGGTATTGATTAGTAAAGGCAATTTGCAAGATAGTTGTTGAATGGATGGACCACTCAATATTTTCGTTATAATGGACATTGTCTTGTGTTAAAAGGAGGGGGATGGTAGTTAATGACACCTTGCAAAGTAACTTTTGCCATGGAATTCTCTTTCAATGCATTCATCGTTTTGTGACAGTGACTGTTTTAAATTCTGTGCCTTGTGACTAGTCTTCCTCGTTGTAACAGGACTGAACCATTTCAAACATTCTGATTTCACAACCACACAGGGTTTAAAATATAAATTTCTCCTGTATCTCAGTAAGATTAGAGAGAATATATGTCAAGTATGTTTGTAAGAGCAGATCACTCCTTGATGTTTCAGTAGAGGTTTCTAATTTTTTGACTCATATTAAGCTTTCTTTTCCTTGTTTTCATTGTGTTTTCTTTCTCCCTTTTGAAGTGTCCTTCACTGACACACAGTCTCTGCACTGCAGCRTCCCTGACTTCTGGTCAGGATGGGGTGACTTTGCTTCATTCTGCCATGCCTGTTATGTGGCYATTTGTTTGCTAATGTCAAACATCCACTGTGGCACTTCAGGTCAAGCTGTAAGAAGTAATGTCCAGGCTTCTTTTGATACTGTCAAACACATGGAAAATGCCTGTCCTGTGGGATCATTATAGCAATTATAGCATTATAACATCTTCCTTCAGATCAAGTGTCCAATATTACACATATGTCTATAAGATCTTCAATGAAGTATTTTTAAAATGGCTCTAAATATGAGTTTTCTGCATACTATGTCTTGCCTATCTTTGCCTGTAAATGCAATGTCTTGTCTAAAGACACAATCTATGTCTTGAAGGTACAGAAGCTCTACAAGATGTTCTTGCTCTTGGGATTATAAATTACAATTTATCAACTGAAATACTGTTCTTTACCACTATAAAAATAAAAAATTTGTACAACAGCTAGTTGTTATATTCAAAAGAGGAGCTCTACTAACCTGTGAGATATCAAAGACCGGGCCAGGCAGTCTAAAAAGCTTTTGAGTTTTGCCTCAAGTGAGTATTTGTTGAAATACTTTGAAAAATATACCTTGACTTTAGGTTTTGTAGGATAATGCTCTCAATGAAAATTTTCGTATCCAATACTACCGTAGTAGGTAGTCAATTAAAGGCAGTAGTAACTGGAAAAATCCAGAGAACTCATGCTTAAAAAATCAAGAAACATTAATTTTGTGTCATAAGAGAACTGCAGTGCAAATAAAATGGGTTGATATTTGATCCACAGACAGTGACGCTAATTAAAGTATTTATGGAGATCATGTGCTGATTTCACATTTCTGGAAAATATTGGGAGTTGCATTTGAGAGGACACAAGGTGTTATTTTAAAGTCTATATGCAAGATGAAAACAGTGAATGTAATGCTTTTAATTCATACAGATGCTTTTTATAGCTTGTCATATAGTAAAGTAAAGTTAGAATTAATTTACTCAATCCAGGGATTTAAATGAGCTAGAAAAAATGATTTTGTTCTTTTATAAAAACTACAGAGAAAAAGATTTAGAATTGTAGAACAGAGAAAGACAATTACTCTGGGCAAAATCAATAAGACTATGCACAAGGGAGAGAGGGATACTCAGCATGAGTTGAGGGTTAGTAGAAATAAGCCTTTAGTGTGAAATTCAATCCTGTGCTAAGTACCAACACAGACATACCACGCGAACCAATTAAGGACCATTTAAGACTGATGTACTTTTTCATTAAGTGTCTCTTAAATGTAAAACTTGACTAGGTCCCATCAGTCAAATATTCACTTAAAGGTGACTAATAAAGGTAGTAGAAAAGCTTTTCCTTTAAATTACTTTTTCTTTTGACCAGGAAAAATCTTGCTGAGAAGCTTAAAAACAGTCTGTAGTAACAGGAGGTTAAAAAGGTAGTCTGTGCTTTTACAAGTCCCTAGCTTATTTATAATTAAGAAATGCACTGAATTTTGCTCTGCAAGGCTGAAGTTCCTCATAGAACAGCTTGTGAATTAGTAAGAAAGAGTACTAATTGTTTGCTTGATCATTAATTAGCCATTCCACCTTTCCATATCATCATTTAACTCCATTAAGCTTAATGTTTATACATATACCATGTTAATGATCTCACATACAGATAGCAGTGGAATACATAGTGATTAGTGAAGCAACAATCACATAAAACATTATCAATTTCATCAGCATCAATGTTAATTCCATCAATTTGCAGCATTACAATAGAAACTGGATCACAACTGGAGATGTATTTTTAGAGATTGTAAATTATTACCAGATAAAATTATTTCCAGAGGAACAAAAACCCATGAAAATAACACTGTGTCTTTGTGGGGTATTATTTAACAAAAAAAACCCAAACAAACAACCCCCCCCAAACAACAACAAAAAAACAGAAAAGAGGCTGAGTTTCTAGTGAGATCAGTATAATAACTAGAAGTCTTGAAGTTCTCATTTATTAGTTCTTCTTTCATGACATCGTGATGATATGACAGCGATCCTTTTCAAGAGCTGTTTCTCTTTTCTATACAAGTTCTTCCAAATTTTGATTGAGACAACTGAAATAGAGACTATCTGTGAAAGCTCATAAAAAGGCAACAAAGCTAGTGAGATGTACAGTTAAGCTTTACATATAAAGCACTTCAAAGACTATGAAGATTCAGAAGGTATAAATTGACGATCCTTTGGATCATTTACCCGTTCATACCATTAAGGTGCTCATCCTAGAGTGGTTTTGTTTGGGAAGAGTAGGAAGTAGTGGGAACACAATGCAGTATTCAGAATAGTGATGGGGGCATTTTTGCATTGCACATCTCAGTGAAATAAATGCATCATGAAATTAAGGGCTAGTGCATTTAGAACAAATAAAAGAAAATATTTTATGCAGAAAATAGTTAGCCCATGCATTTTTCAATGGCAAAAAGACAGATAGCATGTCTGTATGTAATGGGGCTGGGTAATTTATGTTTGCTAACACTATTTGTAGCTGTGATAATACAGATGATCAAATCTCATGTGTCAGGGAAATATGATGAAAAGGGAACACTTCTTTCTTTTTCTTACTGTCATTTCATAGTCAGTTAGATGTTTTATGGGTATATAAAGTAAAGACATAAAGTATGAGAGAAGCTGTAGAACAGTAGATGGACCCATTATGACAAATTCTCTATTACTTGCTCTGTGAATACCCAATCCAGAATGCCCATTGTTGCCAAACTGCAGAAAATATTTCTATTTTAGGAGTTAGTTTGGACAAGCAAAGCTGATAAATGTTAAAGCTAAAATAAAACTGTGGAGCAGAGCTAAGTGACCTAACAATAACATCTTACAACTTTTTTATTCATATGACACCTGATCTATACAGCTGTAGTTCTCACTGATTTCAATGGTTCCTTGTGAGAGCAATTCTTGCACAAAAAGGCATTTTCAGTTGAGATTTTTCTGTCTCAATACTATGTTGCACAGGTTCAAGCACTATTTTCTCTTTTGTCACTTTTTGGTCAAGACATATTCTCTGTAAAAGGTTCTGGAAGAGTTCTGTCACATTAATACTTTCTAACTGAAGGCATCATTTGCCAGAGCCTATATTCAGTGTCACACTCTTTAAAAGAATTGCTTTTGGCATCACAGCCTAATGGTATTACAAATCCTGTCACAATATCAATAGTGAAGTGGTAAGAGAGTTAGAAATATTAGAATGGTGCTCCATAGTCATATAGCTTGGCAAAGAATAATCTGACTCTTCTCTTGCTCATACCAATGAAATGTTGTCAATCTCAGCTATCCTGATTTATAGTCTGATTGGAAGACCACTGGAATCAATCTTCACCTGTCCAAGGGGAACAAAGAATTCCAACTTAAGTGCTCCACAGTGTTCTAAATAAGAAGAAACTTGAACTTACTGTGTAAACAGATCAGTAGTATCGTCACTTGTTTCAGATCACCTTAGCAAAATATTCTTTTGGATAAATTGTAAAGCAAGATTCTATAATCCAGCAGACTCCACATGGACTTTTGTACATCTAGTACGATCTGTCAAAAAGCCACCTGAGAAAGCATCAAGCAGTGTCAAATTTGACCATATCAGACTACTGACTGCAGCCTGTCTGTCACATAGCCCCACCAGATAATTGGATAAGTCATGACAGAAAGAAGTATTTATGTGGTTCTTTCTACACATTTCTGAAAACTAAGTAAGAGAATTTCCAAGACAGTAATAGTCTAGAAAGTTTACAGGATTTCCTAAAATTGAATGGATGCATTCAGGTGATGTGTATACCATTTCACATGAAAACCTCACAGTCTTAGTAAAACCAAATGTGTTTAGTATAACAAACTTGACTATGTTTGCCAGAAGAATTATTAGTGATTTCAATCTATTATTTTATATAATTAGTTGGATTTCAATTTTAAGTCTTAGAAAAAGGTGTAAGCTCTTTGTGAGAATAATTGTCCATTATTATACACTCTGATGCCACCCTGATAGGACAAGAATTTCTATGCATTGCTGATATAGCAAAAAATCAGTAGGAATAAGTAAGCATAGCTAAAATGGAAGAAACTTGAATATAATCAAACTATTCAATCACTTCTGATTTTTATTATCGGTTTCTTTAAGTAGACTGTTTTAAATGTTTACCAAAGAAAAAAAGTAAAAGCACTGATGGAAATAAACCCTCCTAAAACAGTTGTATTGTGCAGATGCAATTAGTTTTCCTTCTGTAAAATCATCAGAAAACTTAGTGGCTCCCTAAGGTATATTTAAATATTCTTTGATGAATTTTCTTGTGTCGTGCTTGATTGTGCATGTGTCACACAATTCCAAAGAATGTGTACAGTGGGAGCAATCACTTCTCTTATATAACTGTAATATGGCTTCATATATAATCATGAACAATTTACATATGTTATATCTGTGCAGGAACAACCGTATTTAATACAGTCCTTCAGTGAAAAGATTCTTTGCAGTCGTCGTCTTATGGGAAGATTGTTATCTATAAAGCAAGCATTCAGTCTGAATATAAGGAAAAGGTAAGGTCCTTTTTTTGTTAGTGTAGCATCCTTAAGTGAATTAAGAAGACTGAAAACAATTCAAGTATTTTTGTATTTTTAAAACCCCTTCTTTTTATGTGTCCATATGTCAACCAGTCACTAAGTCAGGAAGCAAATCTAGTCTTGTATTGGACTCAAAGAATGTCCCTGCAAATGTTGGGCAGCATCCCTGCTGATGGGAGTTAGTATAATCCTTCCTTCATTCTGCTACTGAGTTACTCATTACAGTTCACCTCATATCACTGCTACCACCTTAAAATCATCCCTTCTCCTTAGAGCCTTCACACGATTTTCACTATTCTGTCTGTCTTTTTTTCCCATGCGTTGTGTCAGCATTGCAAGCCTGGTTAGTACTGCATAGAACTGACATTTCTGCATCCTGTTGATTTTAGGCACTTGGAAAAGAAAGGACTTTTAATTTTTCGTTAAAAGGGTATACAAAGGAAAAGCAAGAATCTTCACTAATTATTATAATGAGGACAATTTTATTTTTGATCTGTGACTTATATGTATGGAAATACATGATAATTACTGCTTGCTTTTACACTAGTGTTGGGATTCTGGTGTCCTTGGGATTTGTTCTTAAGACTGGAACGAGCACAGGCTATTTCACCGATGCTGCTACACTTGAGTCCCTCTCTCCTGTTCTCTACAGTCTTTTCCAGTGTCGATTCTGTCCCACTGTTACTTCCCCTGCCCTTCTCTGCCCTCAGTCCGGTCTTATTCTTTTCAGTTGTCCAGGATCCATAGGCTTCTCTTGTAGCATCTGTCTTCTTGACCACAGCCTCTGTCTCTCCTGCACTCTACTGCCCATTTCCAGTTTCTCTCAATTCTGTCTTCAGTCTCTTTGCATCAACTTCTCCCAGTTTATGTCCCTAGAAACCTTTTTATCCCTCTGTAATCAAATGGGATAGCTTGTTCCCTGTTCCTGGAAATGGCTGAACTTCTCTGAAATTTTTCTAAATTTTTTTTCCTGAAATTTTCTAAAATCAGCCTGAGAATCTTGGAAATTTCCTAGAAACATTCAGTCTAAATAATTCCTGTTTTGTAAAGCTATGAGCAATTGAGAATATGACTTTATGATGGTAATCATTAAAAACCTTAACAGGAGACAACCTTTTAGCCTTGCCTTTCCAGCTATGCCCAATAATATTTTTGACTCATTATTATRCCTTATTATGCCATTAATTCACAATATGCGATTTCACTGAAATAGCCTGTTCTTGTTACCATGAAAAGTAGTGACAACATCACTGGTCATCACTGCTAGCTATCTTTTGCTGTGCTTTAAAAATATTCACATAGATCACTGATATCAAAATATAGATGTTGTAGATCCAAGTTTAAACAAAGTCTTGTAGACAGAGAGAATGTGTAAATGGAGGACTGAGCAGAAATAACACTTTTTATTACTACTAATACATCTTTTTTTCTTTAAAAACAGGAGGGGAGAGTTCTTTGATGCTAATTCTATTTTTAATTAATTTTTAGGGTCATGAATTAACATTCCTAGAAAGTGTGAAGTCTGAAGTTTCACTTTGACGCTGTACATTAAGATTGAATGGCCTAGACTTATTTACACCTAAATGAGTTTTTTAATGGTCTAATTAACAAAATGTATCAGTTTACCTCTTTAAACTAAGCCACTCTGTGGTAGTATCTTTTAGTAATTTCAAATGTTTAATAAAAGATGAAAACCTTCCATTATTTTAAGTGAGTACTTTTCTAACAAGCCATTTCTGCTGCCTCAAAAAATTGGACTTTACATTCAGAATAAATTTAAATTAGGATCTATTAAATTTAAATTCAGAGGAATTTTCAGTATTTTGTGTAGGTAAAAASGTAAAGAAATGTTTAGACCTTGATAAACTCCTGTATGAGAAATTCTAGCTCCCAGGAACTGCTGTTTTCAGAAGAGGGTCCTGCTTATCCTGCTGAAGTGCAAAAGGTCCAGTTTGTGAAATGAGAAGCATGGTCTTGTCAGCACTGAGAAAAGTCCTCTGTTTCTCTTGGCTGCTGAGTCAGACTTGATCCATGCTGGATTAAGTCCAGTTCTATGGGTTTGGTTTTATTAGGAARTTTAATTATGAAATACTTTTCACTGATTTTTAAGCATTCTTTCCAGCTGTGTTAGCTAGAATTCAATTTACATCAGAAGAAGACAATATATTAATTATCCAAATTTTATTATCTTTTGTCTGGAGGCTTCCAAGTACCTTGTAGAGACAAATCTTACCCCCTTTTTTAAAGAGCAGGAAGCTGGGATATAGAATGATTCAGGACTTGCCTAAGATCATGGAGAAAAGTGAGCAACAGACCTTTTCATTCTTAGCTAATTCTTAATATTGTGACACAGGCTAACATTTCTGACGTGCAATAGTAACTTATATAAAAGTGGCAAACTTCAAGTACAAGAGGACCCCTACTGGTTTCCGTGGGGCTGCTTGTATGAATCAAGTTGAGCATTCAGATAAGGTATTTGCCAGATTAAGGCTTTACATATGGTGGAGAATTGAGCTTTATATAAATTTTAAATAGATTCCCAATCCTTTGTGCTTCCCATTGTCCTGTGTTGCCTCTCACTCTGAAATAGGGCATATCAGACAGCCAGGAGAACTGAGCAGACAACTGGAAGGGAGAAGGCTGTCTCCTATCAATTGAAAAACCTAAAGGCTGACCCCCCCAAATCATACGCTTCAGTTTCAATAACGTCCATGGCTTTGATATCAATCCTGTGATTCTATTTTGGTTTGTCTTCTGATTTTTGAACTCCTGGGGTTGGCTACACTGACATCATCTCTAAATTTGGTGGGGAGGGAGAAAGGCAAGCATTGTTAGGGTAAAGGAGCCTGAACAGCAGCAGCTGCTGATCTGCTCAGTCAACACAGTCTATTTTATCACACGGCTTGAGATCGAAGGTTTCTCAACTATATTTTTAGCGCATTAAGTAAAAGCTTATTTGTTTTTTGACTGAGGTGATTATACCCTTGGTGAGGTGCTACTGCTTGTTCTGCAAAATAATAAAGACTGTTAATCTTATGATAAACTCAGGGGTGCAAAATGAGCGTCACTCAAACCTCTATTATATTGTATTCATAGTCAGAATGTTCAGAAAACAGACCTGCATCTCTGAAGTCATGATTATCTCTGCTTTAATGTGCATTGCATCAGTTACAAAAGATAAAAAATAAGTTACCTGAGTCTCCTGTTAGGGCTGGGGAGCTATGCAATTTAAGTAAATAATAACATAGAACATAGCAAGATCAGAACAGGGGATACGTCTGTTTATGAGCTCTACCTCAGGAGTATTTTTAGTCTCTATCCCTTAGAGAACGGATTTGTGGCAAGAAATACAGTATGTTAAGGGAATTCACTATCATCTAAATAGCCCCTGCACTGGAGGCCGTGAAGTATTGTAGACCATAATTAATCCTTCAGCTTACCATCAGTGGTAGGTTGGTAGATTTGTGACAGACTGGTGAATCCAGGCAGCTTGTGAACCCACTACCTGTAACTTGTTCCTAGACAGTTCTATAGAAAAAAACCACAGCTACAACGGAGCTGTGGCTGTGTCTACGTGGCACCATGCAATATCACATAGAAATACCAGTGAGCGAGCGCTGAGTCAGTACTAGAAGCCATCTAGTACTAGCAGCAATAGCACAGTGCTCTGTTTGGGTTTATTACTCTGATAGGAACAATATGTCAATACTGCAATTCTACTTTTAGTACCAAGTGAATTTGGAAATACCACTGTATAACACTGCATTATGCTATGCAGACATGTACCTGGTGAAATGGGAGCAGAGAGGGGAAATTCTGGCTCCCATTAGAGTCAGTAGGAGTTTTCAGTTACTTCAGTTGGTTCAGGATTGCACCCATTTTTTTTTTTACTGGTTTGGGGTTTCCCACCTACATATGGGTTCATATGTATCATCACAGCCTATTCATTGTAATACTTATTCTTCATCCAAGTTGTTTTGCAACTGTTATAAACTGAAGAATAAAAGATAAATCTCTGATAATGTCTTGTCTGTTTAGACAGAAAGGTCTTTAGGAACAAGGACTGCCTTTTACTGTCTGTTGCTATAGTGCCTAGCACAATAGGGGCCTGGGTCTTAGTTGGAGTCAATGCAGTATCCTCATTGTAGTAATAAATGTTCCTGAGGAGATAGAAAAATACAACAGCTACTCTGTAATGCAGTCATGCACCATAATGGCACAAAATAATTTGACGTACAGACTGGTCGCATTATGTGTGGAATTACACCTTGCTATGCAAAAACTTCTCAGGTACTAAAAATAATCCTTCATGTAGCACTGATGATCTTGCAGTAACCCAAATGATTTTACAGACCCCAAAGCTCTCTTTCGCATATATACAGATACCATAGTCTTTAATGTAGCACTGAACTCAGGCAAATGCAGCTACACAGGAGATGAAATGGAGAAAATATTTAACAGTACAGGAGCTACAAAACAGAATGTGAGCTAAAAAAATGCACTCTGTTAATGTTGTGAGGTGGGTTTAAATAAGTAGGAAATTATCTGCCGGGATGGAATTTGGCAAGACCAAACTTAACATTCCCTTATGTCATCCAAAATGTGTCATGYCCATCTGAATAATGTCCTCTCAGATGGAAATAGGCAGAAATTTTCCAATAAGCAATGCTTCATTAGAAAATGCTGAGTTACTGAAAACAAAAATATTTCTCAGGAAATTCTCTGGGTCGTTGGGTTTTCTTGTTGGTTTTTTTTTTTTTCTTCTTCCTTTCCCCCCTTCCCAACCCCCCCCCCCCCCCAAAAAACGCAGGCAGGTCTCCATTATTCGTTGCTTTGCAGACCTTCTGTATGGCCTTCCTCTGACTCCAGGGCACCTAGCAGGCTTCTTGCAGCTCAACTAGGAGCTGAACCCAGAGCTTGCATATCTTCCAGGTGTCTCTGGCAGAGCTGGAAATCCTCAATTTCTGAGGTCTCTGACCAAAGTTGGAGGATCCTGCAGCTTTGACTCCTCTCTTCACAACAAAGAATTTGGATACCTTAACTACTGCCCCAACCCCTGGCCTGTGGGGGTGGAAGCCTGGAAGCCCTAGGAAAGCTTGCCCAGTAGTGGCTCATTCTTTTGCACCCCCAGCACTGGGCACTGTAAATACCAAGAATGCTGGTTAAAGTGTGAATGTCCATATTTCTGAAGTTGCTACTCAAATGAGTAGGAGAGAAGTAGGAGTAAATGAGAAACAAACAACCCCAGGAGCCCTGAGGCTCTCAGATCTGCTGCTTTCATAATGGGATGTTTCCCAGGTTCATCCAAGATTTGTACAGTTGGCCCCATTTATTTCAGACAAAATAATCAGCACCAAAACTATCTAATTTTTCCAATGTAAAATTTTCAGAATATTAATTCCATTGGAAATTTTGAGAATCCTCTTTTTTATTCTCATTCAAAACAGAAATGTGGAGCAGAGATCTTGAATTTGAGTGGAAGCATCTCCAAGCACTGTCTGGGGAATTAATCATTGCTCACTCCTTGGACCAAGAGCTTCACACTGAATTTCTAGCATCTTTCCAAACTTGTCTGCTTGGTGGTTTGCCATCTGAGGTTGTTTTGGTTAGTCATTCTCAGCCTGTAAGATGTGGCATATCCAGAGTGGGAGGTTGATAATGTTTGGCACTTAATTCTTGGTAGTATATTGTTTACACTAGAGCCATTAAATGTTCTATAACCTTCAGATATCCTGGTTTTTTAACCATGACTTTTATAGTGTCAAGATGTGTTGAAGCGTATGTACGGTATGTTCAGTCATGGCGTGTGCAGAGTTCAAAGCTGTTACACAAAATCTCCCTGTGCCTTCATAGCTATAATCTTTCCTCTTGACAGAAACATTAAAAATAGCTATGGATGTTAAAGATGCTCACTGCTACCCATAACAACAGTGTTTCTTTGCATCAGAGTTAATAGCTGTGGAAGGACTGAGCACAACTGACTGGTGCTATGAAATGTCACTACATTTGCATTAAATGGTCTTCTGTCCTGTGCCAACATGGAAGCAAGCTAACAGCACTTTAGATTAACAGTCTCTGATATGCATATAATTAGGATGAAGTTTGCACTTGGTGTGGTAAATAAGAATAATTACAGCTCTCAAAACACACATTTAATAAATATTCAAGAGCTGTAACATTTCACCAGCAATCAGTTGTGAGCAAATTTTATTAGAAATCAGGAGATATATAGTGCCTGTGTGTGCACATACATAAAAGCCAGGGTGGCCAAGGGTGCAGGTTGGTACCTTGTCCCTCTTTGTGTCCCTCCATGTAGACTAGGTGCAATGGCAACCCTGTGCTCTTGCCATGCAAAAGCTGCATTTGCAGGTCATTTGTATGAGACTTGCCTGGGATCCTTGTAGCAGGGCACACCTTGCTCTGCAATACCTGAGAATGCAAATGAATTTGGCACTCACGTAGGAAAGAGTACTGAGTATTGAATACCCAACATTAGCCTTCTGGCTGTAGTAGGACTACTCCTATGTGGCAAAGTGTTTGCAGGATCAGGACTGGAGAAAGCTTTGGCTAGGATTAGAAGCTGTCAATTCCCAGAATCAGAAAATTCAGAAAAGGATAGTGAAGGCCTTATTCAGGGCAGTGCGATGAAATTTCCCCACCAACTGTTTTGCAAAAATTATATTAATAAACAGTTAATCTGGGAATTATTCCAGCAGATCATGCACAGGGACATCAAAAAAGAAATGGTGCTGGCATCATTTTATGTATAACGAGTGAGATGTCAACACTATGCAGTGATTTGAGCACACTGGTGCCTAACAAGAGAGGAAAGGTGTATGCTGGGGGAAAGAGAGAGAAAAAAGAAAAGTTTGAGACGGTATTTGTTTAAAGAAAGAAATCCATCATATGGCTTTTTTAAATGAGGATAAAACTACTCTCTCCAGCTGCATACAAATGGGAGAGCATCTCACATATTAAAATGGAACTGGGACTTTCAAGTACTTCACTCAATATGCAGAAAATGATACTGGATGTTGACAGCTTTTTTCCACAAAGATGACAGCTGTGGGGGTCCTTTTATTAGACAGTATAAAAAAAAAATCCTAAAGTGAAGTTTTCCCAAGTAAATAGGCAAATATTCAATAAACCAATCAAGTGCTGTTTTTATTTTGCTCTTCAGTATGGAGTTGGTTACATTTCCTGCAAATAATACACAAAACAAATCCCTTTTTAGGACTGTGGGAAGTACTCACATATGACAAATGGTGATTGGTATATAGATGTGCTGAGCTGGTAATGTCTATGTTCTCCAGAGCCTATGAATCATCTGACAGTGCCACTGTGATGTTAAAGTAGAAAAATATTTTCCTTTTCCATTCTGGAACGTCCTGAACTTTCCAGAACCAGGGAGCCTTCCTTATAATTAGAGATGACGCCCTGTGAAACCACAAACCCTGTCCATTCTCAAAATGTCTGTCTAGTTCCATGTGTGAACTATACGTGTTGCCCTTATTCTTATACATGTACCCCTAGTAGAGGGCCAAATCCTGGATTCAAACACTCAGAATTATGTGCTAGCTTCTAGCTAACTTGAAACTGCATTATCCCCATCTCTCTATGGCTGGGATCAGTCTGGGAGCTACCCCTAAAGGTAAACTCATTGGGTTTAGATGCAGAGTGGCTGTTGTGGAAGTACTTTGGCTCAGGAACAGCTTCCTCAATGTCCCAGTCAGCTGATGCTGAAAAAAACTTGTTCTAAAGTAGTTCTTCGGGGATTTTTTGAGTCTTCTCCAAGAACAGAGGGAGATGTTTTGGAAAATAATAGTTTCTACTGTTGAAAGTGATGGTTATATCTTTCACAAAATATTTATCATCCTTGTACGAGCATCTGGGACACAAAACAGTTAATATGCAAACAACAGAGTTAACTGGGATATTACAGAACATCAGCAAACATATACAGTATAAATTTGACAGGTGATACACGGAGATAAAAATCAGCCTGGCAGCTCTTAATTTCCATTTCCATTCAAAAGACAACTTCCCAGAGATGAAGTACTGCTCCAAGAAACATCTGCACTTTTCCCATGGTTTACCTCTCACAGATTCAAGAAGGGCCTTTGCATTTCAGGGAAGGAATGTTTCTTCCCTAAAACTTCATATATTATCTGTCTTGGTTTTTCCTCTCTTAGTCACTTTCAATCAAACCAGAGGTTTCTTTGTTGTTTGTCTTTCTGCAATTGTTTGCAGAGCTACAGTTAAACACCAATTACAACTTGGATAGGTGACAATGTAATGCCATTCCTGTTTAATTCTCTTTTTCARGTCTTGATAAGGTATGTCTTTATCATAGTGACTGTTAAGTTATCACATGGAAAGCCAAGTGTATCAAATATAGATGCTATTATACAGTTTTAAATTATTGCCATTTAAGAAAAGTAAAAGGACTGATGAAATTGATATACTGAGAGGGTTTTGTAAATCTCTGCAAAGACATAGGAATACATTGCATAGTGCAATGTGAGTTAGGTCTGCAGCTAGTTTTCATTTGAAAATCCTTATGTAGTTTTGAAAATTCATCCCATTTTCTCACTTTAAAATGTGTACTTTGTTCCTCACTTTCTACAGTGGTAGAAATGAGAGGCTAAAATCATCTCCATGGCTTGTCGTTTGACAAGTTACTCCACTGGCTCAACCTTTACCTCTTGTGAAATACAAACATCTTTCTTTGCCACAAAGACCCTTTGAAGCTTACCCCATTCTCCCTAACTAGCTGACTTCTGTGTCTGACCTCCATCAGCACTTAATTAAGGGATATTTGCTAGCTTAATTAGCCAATACCACATTTTCTGTCAAACCTGTCCTAGCCTCTTTTACCATGTCTATACAAGGCCCAGATCCTCACCCATAGCTCAGCAAGGTGCAAACTGCAGTTGCTCTTCCCTAACTCACCTTCCTCTATTCCTCTTCTATATCCACAGAGCTAACCAAGGTGAGACAATTTACTGCCACTTTATTGACTCTTATGCTGTATTCCCACTGGGATTTCAGTGCCACCTGGAGCTTCTCAGTGCTAGAATAACATAAATGTTTCATAAAGTTGATACAGAGAAGGAAGGGGAGCAGGTAGGAGTCAGGTTGCCCACAAATGTTGAATAATGGGACTGGAAGAAATGCTGCAAGTCACTGTAAGCTGAAAGCGTACATTAACATCTCTATTCTATAATTACATGGTATACTCAATGGTTGTTAGCTTTGGCGGGCATTGCACAGTAAAGATGCATTAGAGTAATTATATTGTAATGACAGAAGATCATGAGTTAAAGATGTTGTGGATCCTGTTAGTATACACATCTGAAATTGTTTGGAGCTGGTGTGGGAGGTGTATCCACATGGAATTTGATAGCACTGATATTGTAATTAAAGCTGAGGAGATGGGGTTTGTACTTATTTCCTACTGCTGCCTGTGAATATTAATTAGCTCATGTAACCACCTGACCCTAGCAATAATCTGCTCTGTTAGATAGAGCAGGAGGGAAAATGTGAATTGCCCACTAAATATTTATTAAGAAAGCCGAGATGAAAACAGCCCAGTAGTGATAGAGAATAGAGGCTCCTGGAAGCCCAAGTGCCTCTTCCCTGGTGGAAGGAAGAGCAGAATCTTTCCGGTTTCCTCTGGCCTCTGCTTCATGGTGGACAAGGACATTTCTGGCACCACACAGATGACAGAATCACACCTGGTCTGGCATGCAAATGAGTAAGAGAATCACAGGTCTGCAGAGATCTCAGATTTCTGAAGACAGCTGAGACTTTTTTCCTGCTTGCCTTCCTGCCTGCATAGACTGTAAGGAGGAGGGGTGACTCCAGAAGGCCAAAAATGTAAGTCTGAGCTGAAGAGCTTCTCTAAGTCTGGACACCCTGGGTAGACATATGTTACTCTTTCTGAGGGCTTCAGCATCACCCTCAAAGAGAAGGGAGATGATTATTTCATCACTTGCAAAGATGGGATGAAAAAGTACATGGGGAAACCCTGCATCTTGTACTGGGGAAAGCCCTAAGAATTAAACTAAATAAAACTAAAATTCTAGCCCCAAGTCCTAGGCTGCCTGGCAATTGACTCTGCCTGGCAAAGCAATCCTTTTCACCATTCACACTAATAGTGTAGTGTGAGCTTTGGGGATACCCAGAAAATTGGGTTCAGGGGACAAATTTGAATGCGTGCTTTTTAAAAATGGCAAGTAAAAACCATGGACAAAATGGAGATTAGTCTGTATCTGCAGCACAACTAGGTAGCTCTGTTTCTCTCCCTGTTAGGTCCTGGTCTTTGCTGCAGCAGCAGCCTTCCTAATGGTTTCCTGATAAGACTTATTATAGAGTTCATATTTTTGTCCTTCTCACATCTCCCTTATCTCTTCCTATCACAGTCCCCTCCCCAGTCATAAGGATTTGATCACCTATGATACACAGTCTTTGGAGTCTGTGGAGGGACAAGCTGTGTTAAAAAAATGGTGTGTTCCTAATTGCTTTAGGGTTGGCTAGGCAGTAATTCTCAGAAAAGGTGGTAGAGCACGATGCTGCTGTGCACTGGTGTCTGGTTGCTGCTCTGCTGGAGATCCATGAGCAACAATAGCACTGCGAGTCCTCTTTCTTCTTTCCTGACAGCACCACAGTACCTGTATCTTAATCAGTCAGTGTCAGACAGTGTCACAGGCTCTGAACGCTTCCCTAAGCAAAGCACAGCACAAATACCTCCCTGCTGCTTGTAGCTTAGGTTACCATTACTAGGCTGAGCGGCCTGATGTAACACTTAAATGCTCCAGACAGGCTGAAATCTTCAGAAGCGTTCAGACCAAGACACCCCTCAGCCCCGGGCCAGGTGGCTTCTGTGCTCTTGTGACTCTGGCGGAGGCTGCCACCTCTGCTACCCTGCTAGTAACAGCACAGACAGGAGGCAGAGCTGCTGCCAGAGAGAGGTGACAACAGGAAAAGATCGTTGTTGTGGTTGTTGATATAATTTTAGTCACATATGTTACAGAGAATGAGGAATTTCTGTATATTTTATATTAAAATATTGCATGCCTCTCGAGCTATCTGATTTGTAACTTTCGTGACTGGCATGATTTAAATCAGAAAGGATGAAGGAGGAAACCTACCCAAAATGAAACGGTGACATAAATAAGAGTTTTAGAGGAAACAATGGAATAGCTGACTATGGGGAATAATTGTAGCTCCATCAAAGTTAAGAGTGGTTTACTGTTCCCAGCAGTGAGTCTAGCATCAAAGGGAATCCTAAACTTGAAACCCTTGGAAAGAAGTGGGTTATCAGCAGATACAAACTGATTCACGCAGAGAACAAAAAGAACATTTTGTGAGTGGGACAGCCTGGCTTTTCCCAACTCAGTGACAGCATGCTCTTCCCTAAGCACGGAGAGGTTAAGCTTGGGCTTTTAGGCCTTTCACCACGTTAACAGATTTTCCTCAAGGCCCTGTACCTTCCAGGTATGAATAAATAAGGCTTTATTTTTTAAAACATTATCTAAGTTACATCTGTTCAGAGGATCCTGCTGGGAACGTTTTCAAATTCCATAAGCAAGTTAGACACAAGGGTCTGGTGAACTGTGTTCACTCATGGGCACTGAATATTTACAGCAGCTTTATTAAACTTTTGGCGTTTAAATGCTTTGCAGAATAAGGGCCACCARTGATAAACTTCAGCAACTTGACTTTCTGTTTGTTGGTTACCACTTCATGGACCCTTCTGATGCTGTATAGGCCTTTGTTTTGTGTGGAAGAGAAATAATTGATTATTTGGAGCTACCCTGCTAGTAGCAGCACAGACAGGAGGCAGAGCTGCTGCCGCAGAGAGTTGACAAAAGGAAAAGATCGTTGTTGTGGTGGTTGATGTAATTTTAGTTGTGTATGTTATAGAGGATAAAGAAACTAGGTTTAATTAGTGTGGAAACGCAGAGGAGCGATGATGGCTTTACACTAGGTGTTCCATTTTGGCTGGGTCAGTCTTCCTCCAAACAGGATAGTCATGTGTAGCGGAAGGTATTTGGGATGTTACTTTTGTCTCAGATTTTCATTGAGGGTTTTCCTTCTGTCCCCCTTTCGAACCAAAAGCATTTCACCCCCTCAGGTTAGGAGTGTGCCTCAGTGCAGAGGCATGTCCTCCACAGCATGGTCCAGCACTCAGGCAGACGTCCCTGTGTCTTCCTGCTAGATGATATAATGGCAACTTTAAAATGTCTCCTGCTAAATGTGTACACAAACGGATGCAGAAATCAGTGGCAATTTTTTACAAGCATAAGGTCATTCACCCATTTGAGCTGTTGCAGGATTGAGACCTTGTTTAGAAACAAGATATTCAGTAAAAATAGTATGTTCAATTTTCATTTTTGAAATCTTAAGCAGATTGTAAATACTTTGGAAATGAGAAAGAATACAAAAATGCTCAAGTGCTGCATATTCAGAGGCCTCAGCTTTAGTAAAATGTTGGGGTTTTATGAGGCTACCTTATAATTCATTTCAGCTGCCCCAGAAGTAAAAAGGCAGTGGTGTTTCAGGGGCTGATTGCAGAGGTCATAATCTTCTGCACACAATATATTGAACAATTCCATCATTCCTGCCTTCAAAGTGTTTTTAGACTGACATAGCAGAATAGAAAAAAGTGCTTAATAAACTAAGGGTTTTATTGCACACACACACAGTCTCATAGGTATGCATTCAGCAAAGAGTGGGCATGACTATAATAGGTACACCAAAAAAAGCAATCTGTATTAATATCCCCTTTCACCACACTAAGTAAAAAAGCCCTTTTCAGTTATTTTACTCCTTATCCTCATCAGCTTTACATTTGTTTGACTATAGTATTACCTTAGTAAAGAAACCTTGTTATGCAAAGTGGTAAATATGGCATTTAAGAGAATGAATCTTTTATGGGTAGTAGTAGATACAGTGCACTGAGCCAAGCAAGGGATTCAGGAGACATTGCCCTGGCAAGCACTGGCCTGCGTGCATGTCCTCTGGCGAGGAAAGAAACTTTCCGTTGCGCTGCTTCTCCAGCCTCCTCAAGAGCAATGAAGGCAAGTGCTTCCAGGGGCCAACTCATCAGCCCAGATGCTGAATCAGCCCAAGATTTTTTAACTACAGGAGAAAAATGGATCACACCAGAGGATTTTCTCCTTGAAGAGAAGTTCACACTGTTCTAATCAGAGATGGAAATTTCTGAGGTATTCTGGACTTAACGGGTCTCAGCAGTTTAGTGCAATAAAAAATGGAAATCATGGTCATGCACTTTTCACCTTAGGCATAAGTATTAGTTAACCCTTTGATGTGATAAGATTTGTGAGGCAAATCCTTCAGACTTTCATCCCCTTGAAAAGATCCATAGCAAAACCATTTGATAAATCATGCCCCGTCTTTAGCACCCTCTCCTTCACAGTACCCCCTAAGATAAGGAGAAGCTTTACTATCCCTAATTTCCAGATGAGCAGCTGAGCTCTAGGAGACTTAGACCAAATCCTCCAGGACATCAGAGTGCCTCAAAACTTTTGAGACCCTAGACCCAACTGACCATCTAGAAGCCGGCAAAGCCTTAAATCCAAGGCCTTCATGCCTTAAATGTTAATCAGAAACACAGCACCATCCTTCTCCTATAGAGAAGTTTCTCACCGTAAATAATTCTTCATTACCAACACGTTTGCTAATTGCTTTTGCTTTGCAGTCTTACTGTTTCATTATTATGTTGTACAGCCACTGCTACCTTACTTTTCAGCCATATGTTTTCAGTCATATTTTTGCTTCTTGTTGCGTTACTGTCAGGCTCTAAGCTGTTTATGAGTCCCTGAAATGTGAAATTTTGGTCTTGTTCAGTTTTCAGCTAATCCTGCTGCTTAGATGCAGGAATATCACATTTACYATTCAGAGAGATTTATTTAAAAACCAATTGTGAATTACACTGAGGAATCTTCAGTAAACCATGACAATAAATAATGAGAGGATGTTTGCCTGGAGGACTTCTCCCTAATGAGGTTTGGTCTTAGGCAGGCATTCTGTTTGGAAGTCAGATACCTTGTTTCTTGAGATTTTCATGTTTCTCCCTATCTAGCAGGGCTTTCTGTGAGATTTTATTAATAATTGACCATGGGGTCACTAATGAGTACACATAATGGGAAAAGGCATGACCTTGGGGGAAAAATAATTTTATGTACAATTCCAATGTCTAATATTTATTTATTTATTTGTAAACAAAAAATCTTAACAAGATAGCTCAGTTGATTTGGAAGTAGGCATAGCCAAGTGTGCTTAAAAAGAGACTATGGACAGTTGTTAATAGAAAATATTATTATGGTCCACATTTCTTCAGAGAAGGGTTTCTGCTCTGAGGTGCACCTCTTTGTATTATTACAGTCTTGTGTAGGATCTGTTCTCAAATGAACTTTTCTAAATGAACTCTCTCACTTTTGTAACTATGGCATTTGCATTAGTTTACCCTCCAAAACCTGCCTTCCTTTGTGTGTGCCAACCTTGCTGTCCGCTCCTTCAGTGACACATGGCATCTATGCTAATATGGGGTTGTGGCAGCTGCATGGATGAATATTGGTGCCCCCAATAGTCCACCAGTTCAAACCTTCATCACCCTGTAAGGTACACAAAAACAATTTTCCACCACGGTATTTTGGACACTCTATTATAAGGAGATATATGTAATAGCAATGGAGGTATTTGCATATATACCAGTGGAGGTATATATGATGCATGCGCAGGAAGAAGAAAATCTGTAGGGTATGACGTACAGTTTATTATGTTTGAGGGAGATGGGTGCAGTTCTACTGATGCTCGTTGAAACCCCTGGCATCCTGTATCACAAGCCTGTACATTATTTCACATCTGTTAAAAGTGGTGTAATATTTTGYTGTAGGTTTACTTAAAGATTGATATAAGTAAGAGAGTGAAGCACTTTTTTACTTGAACAGTGAGAGGCATGAGTGTAATTACCTAGAGACCCAGGGTCCCTAGCCAGTTCATTGGGCCTGGAGAGTTACTTACTGGATGCTTCTTGGATTCTGCAGAATAAATGGACATCCAGGTAATGGGATAGGAAAGTCACCAGACTTAAGGATTCCCCTGTGGACAAATCCCCACCGATATTAAAAGGTAGCCAGAATGTGCATATGGCAGGCCACAGTTATCAAGAAGTAATATGTATGGCAAATAGTTTTGGTTGGACCTTTCAAGCTAAATTAACCTGCACTTTGATTTTGAAAACTGTATCCAGGATGAAGTCTTCCTCCCTAGATGAGATATTTCATCTCTGCTCATTAGTAGCTCGTTCCCATACTGGGCAGAACTCTCCTTGCAGTAGAGCAAAAGGGAAGAATAATATTGTCAGACTCCTAAATTAATAATCCCCTGATCTAAAGCAGCCCAAGCATTTACTTACTGCAGTGAGCAGCACGTCCTCAAGTTATGGAGATTCAYAATGGGAAAATGTGTCTCTTCGCCTCAGCCACACATCTGATAGCCCTTAGGCAGAAGACAGGTTTGAAAGGCATCTAACCAGTAGCTGCACGCGGTGTCTGGTTCTTCGGGTAGTGCAAGGTTCAGCAGCCAAGTAAAAAAAAAAAATGCATCGCTCCTTTCCTCCTTGCCTCCRGCAGCATCTGCTTGTGTGACAAAGTGAAAGCTCAGTAGTTCTGCACTTCAGAAACTAGTTTGATGTTTGACTTACATTCGAAGTGCTTGGTAACTCTATGCTTTGCACTTACCTAACTGTTTTAATCTCTCACAGTGCAAGCAACTTGATAACGTAATAATCAAACAAAAGATTGACAGAGGATGTAGCAAGCTTAACATATCCCTCTGATTCTTCTACCGTGGAGTGATAGATACTTCAAGAAGAAAAGAATTCCCGTAGTGGCTTCACTGTTTTCCAGGCATCTTTCTAGATGAACTTTTCCAATGGTAAAATCATTACAAAGTAGAAATGCAATCTCTCTAAGGGCTAACTTGAAAACCTAGTCTAATATAAGGAGCTGTAATGCAGTAATGAATCCTATAGGCAAAACAGGACTTTTTGTGACCGGCTTTGTAAGGTGAAGAAATGGGAGAAAATGTTGCATTAGGAAAGTTAAGCCAGAGTGTTATTTTTGACTGCCTTATAATTTGGGATGTTACAAAGCCAAGGTCTCTCCAAAAGCTAGAGCCCAAACTCTAAAATGAAAAACCCTTGAACTTCTTGAAATGTGAGCTCTCATCTATATTGTATTTTTGAAAATGAAAAGGCAGTGCTGGGAACGCTGGTGTTCGGGTATCTCTGATATTCAAATCTCAGACTGGATTCAAATTTTACCTCTTGGTGGCAGCTGCAGTATTTTCTGCTTCCATTCCTTCTGAGATTGTTGCAGGGTGCATAATCCCCCAGTTACATGATGAAAGAGGCTGTGGGTATTTTATGGCTACATAAGAAGAAGGTCCCTTCCCAGTCACACTGCAGATACATCAGGCCCTCTAATGAGCAACAAAATAACGCTTAAACATACCTCCGCCAGAGAAAGGTAGTGGGAACCCAGGCTGGTATCATCCCCTCTGAGATGGCTTATTGGGAATTTTTATATGTGAAAATAGAACAAAATCAAGCCTGTCCAAAAAGAAAACTCAAAACTTGCTACTGGAACAGGAAATGAGTGAGAAAAAATAAATCTTAGTCAAAAAAAGCAAATTTGATTTCCAGCATGACAGAGAGGAAATAGTTAGATAGCTAAGTTATAGATTTACAGTGAGAGTTCAGCAAACAGACAGAAGTCTATACAAAGTATTGAAAATTAGAGACACTTGAAAGAAATATTATTTGCTTTCATCCTTCTTAGGAAAAGAAGCAATTGTAATCAATTATGTTGTAATTTTAATATTGGTTTTGAACTATTTGTAAGATTACTTTGCTTTTAATAATGCAGCTTACCCTAATATAAGATAGAAGCACAGTTTGCCTTGTTTGGAAAATAAAACTTAAGAATGGCCTTGTTCAAGATGGAGCGAATTTAATAGTCATATGTGTAACAAACCACAGTGATAGTTCAGGACAATGCAGTACCTTAGACCTTTTTTTTTTTGTCTTTAATTGTGATCAAATTTACATGGCAAAATCAGTTTCTAATTTACTATTAATTGACTCCTTGTATGTACTAAAATTTTTGGCTGTCTGAAACCATAGCATTTCTACTGTCCTCAAAAAAGAGGTTATAACACAGTGCCCTGCAATAAACCTAAAACAAACCCACAAAAACTGTACTTGGCAATTGTACCTAACTACTTTCCAGCAAAGCAATAATGTCCGAGAAATCCCCACTGTTTAATGTTTAACTAAAATAATACTAGATGAACATCAAGGCTCAAGTCCTTGAGTGGAATGTGTGTAGTGTGAAAGTGTTTTCCTTTTCGGAAGGTTTGATAAAAATAACACTGCATTTTCCTTAAAAAATAATTAAAACTGGTTTTAATCCAAGAATTATAAACTACAAGAATTTAAGGGTCACTGAAAGAAAAAAAAAATCTCTGAATACTTGACAGAAGTGGAGACAATAGAAAGTAGAAACAAGACTATAACTTTGTTACTACACCATAACCACTCCCAAAAAGCCTTTGCGAGAAATGTCTGGGTTGCTTGAACACCTCAAAGTAGGTAATGAGACAAGGAGGAATTAAAGGCGTTAGTGAGCCGTTGTGTTACCTACAGGCACACAAGGGTCTGTCTACCTCCCTTCAGTGTCCTTTGATGCGGTAAAGAAGTAATGTCTCCCCGGTGTGCCAGCTAGCCTACYACCTGACTATGAACGTGCCTCAAAGATCTCTCTTAAATCTCATCCGAGCTGCTATTATTTCCTTCCTTTTTATGCAATAAATGTTATACTGCTAGGAACAATGTATGTCCTCGTCCGATACTGCAGCAGTCGTTATTAGGAAAGAGCATATTTTTTTTATATATATATACACACACACAAAAAATATATATTATAATGATATATTATAACTTACACATTTATTACAATTGTACTGTTTGTTTTTATATAATATATGCTATATATTTATATGCATATTTTATGTATTTACCTTTTAGATATGTACTCATATATTATCTTTATATTAATACTTTATATAGTATTTGGTTTATGTTTATACTATACATCTTGTTTTCTATAGTAGGTAAATATTATMTGTGTATCATGTTATATTATATATTTACTTATTTATATTTTATATGGTTTGTATATATATAAAATGACAGCATGAAGGCTATACGTGCTTTCCACCTATTTGGGTGGGTGGGGAGCGGAGGATAGGTGTTGGGAGTTCTTTTTTTTTTAAATTGAGTCAGTAATAGCAGCTGCCTCCGTGGGCCCAGGCTAAGGCTGGTGCCAGGAACAAGTGTCAAAGATCTGAAGTGTTTGACGCTGCCTAAGTGATGCAGAAGCAGCTCAAGTCTGAAAAGCAAGCTCGTGCTGCTCTCGCAGGGTTTCACTGTGGGTGGGTGCTTCTGGGGTGTATTTGCTTGTTTTGTTTTAAGCACAATTCTGCCTTGGCTCCAAGTGTCTGCAGCTAGCAGCACACTAAACCCAGGTGCAATGCCCTTGTAAAAGCAGCCAGCACCTGCCCTGTGGCTCCTGGGGTGCAGGGAAGGGGATGCCGGCTCTTTCCCAGGCTAACACACACTTACAGTCCCATGTTGATGGTACGGCAGCCATCAGGGCCGAAGCAGCCACCCGCCCGCCATATGGGTGGTGCAGCCCTGCCCCAGCAAGGCAGCCACATGGCCTGGCTGCTTCGCTTGCACGGAGCAGGACACAGCTAATAAGGAGCAGGCTTTTGATGTTGCAAAATTTTCCATCTGTTCTCAGGATTTATAATTACATGCAACTCACTGTGCACCTTCAGTGATCCATAATTGGTAGGCATTTGCCTCATTAATCATTCAGGTGCTGTGAGCTGCTCCATGCACAACTGCAGAAGTTATGGCCAAATTTACATATCCTTACTGTGGTTTGTATCATTTACCACGTGCAATTTTTTTTGAACTGTGGTTGATTCTGAGGACATTTGCAGTTATTGTAGCTCAGGGGGTTTTTTAATATCATGAAGTGCCACAAGATGGCACTGATTCCGAGGCACCTCRGCCTGGCTGGGCTCCTCCTATTGCCCAGGAATCGGCTTTGCCATTGCAGCAGGTGCAGTTTGGGCTACTTCGGTCATTTTTTACTAACTAGCTGGTGGCTCCAACAGCACTCAACTTTTCATGGTTTGGTTTGGTTTGTTTTAAGCTGTGGCTATGAAATGCTATGATTCTGTGACAATGATACAAAGCTTTGGGATTTAGACAGATTGAAGTTTCTTATGTTATATGTGATGGCTGTTTTGTTTGTTTGTTTGTTTTTTTAAGGCCTGAGTCAAGCCATACAAACAGCATATGAAGACCAGACTGCRGTTAAGTCCACCAAGAGCTGACATTTGTTATTTGTTGCTAAATTGGGTGAGTTTTTACCAAAAGGTAGAAACCAGCAGTCATGGGACACTCGTGAGAGCAAGATCATCCGCTTTGCTGAAACATTTACTGAGGAAGTACTTGTAACTCTGTTGGTACGCAACTTGCTGTTGTCGTCGCTTCTTTCTGGAGCCTCTTCCTGCCACCACGCTGGTGAGTCCAACTCACTGTGCAATGTTTCTCAAGCACCTCCTGTACTTTAGCATTAGACACTCATCTCTAGACTCTCCAGGTGGTCCCAGTTGGTTCATAATGTCTCTTGTCATTTTGCTTTAATAGTAAGATATCGTTCATTACTTTTGACCAAACCGTGCCTTTTAGGCTGGTTGTAGTATCCCGAATGGTGCTCCAGTGGCTCATTTGATTGATGAGTTGCAATAACTGCTTCTGAATCCCTTTGTTGTGACRCTGGTTTGCAGTTTCATCCATGTATAATAAATAGCCTAACAAACATAGTGTATTATTTCATTCCTTTATTAAGTCATTTATTACACTGCAAGTTCTTTAACTGCATCAGAAAAGTTTCTGGATAAAACCAATTTATTGTCATCATGGTTTAACATGTCGCTCTTACATGGATTGCTTTTCAGTAAACCCATACATTACAGAACCTGCCCAACACTCAAACAATAATCTTCTCATTTAAAAAACTTCAGTTTTTAAACTTCAGTGTTGTGGGGTTTTTTTGGTTGTTTTTGTTGGGGTTTTTTTTTTTTTTTTTTTTTTTTTTTTTTTTTTTTTTGTCACATCAAATTTTTATTTTGCCTGGAAACTGAGTTTGTTCTGGTCACCAAAAGGGAAAAAAATTATCTTTTAAATGCCCTTCTCATCTATGAAAAGATACACACATTGGCCAGATGCTGAAACACTGCAAAAAACTGCGTTTCTTTAAAAATAGGATGAATCCCACACTTTTCCTGAGTTTGAATCAAACTCTTAGTCAAGGGAAAATACAGAAATAAAGAATATTTACAAATTGGTAACAGTAAAGTACAAACATAGAACAGATGTTTACATTTAAACATATGCCATTCAGCTGTTAAAAAAATTATTCAGACACCAACATATCAAAAGCATATTACTGACATACGGTGTCTGACATGCTTCCACAAATGAATACATACACTGGCTTTGATGACAACCATGCAAATTGTATCTTTCCACACAAACAGTTTATCAAGGGAACAGTCAGATCTGTGCCTGTACAGGAACATGTATTTTGGATTTCTTCTGGAGGACACACCATGTTGTAACCATACAGTATGTCAAATCAGGAGAATGTATGTCAAATCAGGAGAATGTATGTCAAATCATTCGCTCCTTCTTGTTTCCATTCAGCCCCAGGGCAAGACTTTAAAGCATGTGAGATCCAGCAAGCAGGTCTGCTTAGAAGTGAGATCCAGGTGGCCAGCGGTGCTGCACAGTATTGCATTACAGTTCCAGGCAGCACTCCTCCTTCTGCGGTAGCGACCCTGTCTCCAAAAGAAGGGTCAAGGGAGCGTACCCTCTAAAACAGGGAAGAGTACCCTCTAAAACAGCCAGACAACACAGAGGCACATTTCAGCCTGCCACATCAGGTTGGTTTTTTTCCCTCTGCAGTGAAGATTTGCCCTGGTTCCTGCAGTCCTTCAGCATCAGTTAAGAGTACAAAACCCAAGCAGAGTCTCCCATCAGTTGTCACAACGTAGTCCTCATCTGCTGCATTTGCTAGAACCGTTCCATACCATGTGACTCATCCCACAAAGGGACCCCAGGAACAGCAGAGCACAACCGCTGCTGCTGAGCTGTTCTCCCAGAGGCAGGCAAGCAGAGTAAATTATACACAATGGGCTACTCCCAGTGCTATTCTCAAAACTGACGGCTTGATCTCCTTGGCATATGGTTGGCGGTTCCAGCACATGGGAGGTTACTATTTCGCCCTAGGAGAAATAGGTGTTAAAGCTTATTAATATTATGGGGATCGGTCAGGCTAACGTGGGGCTACATGCCAAGGTACTCAAGTCCCATTTAGACTCAAGCATGTTTCAGCAGAAAAAGCATCATTTCAGGTGCCGGGAGAGCTTTGCTGGCCAAAATTCAAGGTACCAACTTGGAGGCTCTTGAGGGGTCCCCAGGGTCAGATGTAGGRGTAAGGGAACTTTTAAGTTTTCAGCTTTAGAATTCAGTGCCTAAATTTTGCCTACGTTCCTTTCTAGAAAGTCTTCAGGGGGTAGTTGTTCAGCTCAGAGCCTGTGAAAGCAAGAATAAAATAAGCAAAGGCCATACTGAAGTTTACACAGATACCAACCGAGGAAGGTCAGGCTGTTGAGAGATTTTACTGTGCCTGCATATGTAAATAAACACGAAAAAAAAAAAAAAAACAAACCACTTGCTTAAAGCTAAATTAGCCCTGTTGTCCTTGCTTCCCCAAAACAGCTCCAGCTCCAACCCTGAATTCAAGTTCATGGGCACTACCTAATACATGTGTCCTAAATAAATATTTTTCTCTATTAAACAACTAACGTATTTCTGCATCAGCGTATCCTTGAGTCTAGCAGTTAATTCATCATTTTATACAAACACCATCCAACTGAGTGAATGGATGCACTAAATAAGGAGAAATTCCAAAGTGTTATTCCTTCTCTGGCTACATTTAGAGCCTACTCGCTGGTCCCACTGATGCCTGGACAAGGCTTTCGGCTCATAGCTGGCTCACATCCTGTCACTTCAGAGCACAGAGAGCAAGCTGTCCTCCCTCCCTGGGGACAAGAGTACATCTGTTCCTCAGCCCAAGGTGCTGAAGACAGCAGCATGCTAACCGGCATTCAGCATAAAAATGCCAAGTGAATTGGACTCACCTTAAGTTGCAGGTTGGATTGCAAGAGGTCTGCCTTGATGTTTTCTGTACTTCTAGTCCCAAGCTTTCTGCCCTTAAATAAGAACACTGTTAGTGTTTATAGAACTTCCACAGTTTATTTTATCAGCCTCTCCTGTGTGTTCTCTCTGGTATAGAAAAGGGGAAAAAAAAAAAAGCCATATATTGTCTTCTAGTCACTAGTTGGTCCTCCTTTAAGGACCTTGTAAGACATTTTTTGTGTATTGTTTCCCTGCATATGTGGGCAGCTTTACTACTTCATCCCCCTCAGGACCACTTAACAACATCAGCAAAGCAATTAAGTGTAGTTTTCAGGAAAATGCCAGAGGCATTACACTGTCTGGATGGGAGTCTCAACCCAATTATTTTCAGCTAGTTGTGAACTGTGGAAAGTGGACTTTACTTCATTATAACTTCAGTTCCCACTGATTAAAAGTCTAGTGTGTTACAGACGGTAAGGAAAAATGAAACAATTAAACTTTCCATCAATAAAATTGCTGCATATTCTTCAACATAGGGGTTTACTTCTCTCTAGAGAAGTGATTAAAATGAACTGATTGAACTATAATTTGATTGACTGAAGAGCCTCAATCCATTGCACTAAAGCTTAAATTCCATCTTATTGCTCTATTTAACTCTGAATATAAAAAATTACTGGTGGTCTTGCAAACCCCTTACGCAGTCATCCAGCTGAAATTTCTTGCTGCTCACAGGCTGCGGTAGGTTCTGTTCTTTCTTTGCTGTGTGTGCATGATTCACAATGGATTGACGCTGAAAAAAAAAGACGACACCTAAGAAATGACATTAATATAGCTTTAAAAAAATTAAAAAAGCTCTGTTATATTATCAAGTATCTTGTACCTATTACATAATCAAACTCAACCACAGATAAAGTTAATCCAAGAGACTGGGGAGAATAATTGTCAGGTTATATACAGTTGTTGCAGCAAAAATCAGTATATTCTCCTGACAAAAAATGCAGCTGTGATGCACCTTCCTACTGCAGAGCTGTCTTCAGCAAGGTGTGAGGCTGCCAGATGCATAGGTTTGTATGCCTGCATATATGTATGACTCTCTCCTTCTAGGAGATACTAGAGAGGCACATTTAGTGCAAGTTGTGCTGGCTATGAATCAGGATGCCTGGATTCCAGTCCAAAGGCTGTTTCTTTGGCCTTGGGGCAAGTTTTTAAGGTTTGCTTAGTCTAGGAGGCCTTCATCTCCACAGATGAAAAAGCGTGCTGCCAGAGTGAGGGACTCCTATTGCACCTTGAAGGCTAATGAAAGCCAGTTAAAAAACAATGAGCTTCTGACAACAAGCTACTAGGATGTTTTGATACAGAAAATACCTAGAATATTGTTCCCCCTCTGAAAATTCAATTGACATGCCATTTCCTTATTATGAGGTTGCCCTCTCTTGTATTACACCTGCTTTCTCTATTCCCACCTCCTATTTTGAAATAAAACACAGTATTTGACTTACAGCTGCACCACAGTAACATTGAGTAAGACTATATTATAGTGTTAAGTTGCAGCAAGAAGACGTTATATTGGTAATTAATGAATCAGGCTGGGTAAGATGTGCAGATAAAGATGGGCAACAGCTGGGTTAAATACTTAATGCACTTCCTCTAACAGGCAGCTCAAACTCCAAATGAAGTCAATAGCTGTTTTTCCATTAACATCACCAAGAACCAGGGCATGTACTCCTTGAGCGATAATATTTACTACTGAGCTCAGTTTGCTGTTGAGCTTTGCACTTCTGGCTGTGACTGATCTACGAGGCTGGCTTCATAGCTAATCAGGCCATATATGTGATTTGTATCAGCTCCAACCCTTGGACATTGCCAGTTTTACAGGGATTTCTGACCACAGTCAAGGGTTACAAATTCACTAAGTTCTTTGGTCTTATTCTTTAAGCATAAGGCATACCAAATACCACCATATTTGTTAGCCAAAAGCTACCAAGACTGTACTGGAGTCACTGAGACAATATCAATCTGATAAAATGCTGCCTCCATCTAATTTAGAAGGAACACCTTTGACAAATTATATTTGGCACTTAATGATAGTCTTGCATTATTGGCCTTTTCTTTTGTTTCCTCTTTCATTTTGATTACCAATTACTATAAATGTTATCCTCTACTCCTCCTCAGCATATGTAACTTCCAATAAAGATGTGCGGCAACAACAGTTACAGCAGCATTTTAAAGGGAGACAAGGGCAAATGCAGAACCACGTATTTGTAGGTGTCTCTGGAGGCTGCAGGATGTTTGCCACATTCCCCTGAGCCCAGCTTTATGTACACACACCAGAGGTATGTAGGGCCCCAAACAGCTTAAATGCCTACTTAATGCCTATTTAATCTTTCAGTTCTCACGCAGACAGATAAATTCTCTGAATTATAACAACAGCTTTGTCTGCATAAAAGCTGCAGAAGAAGGTGCTGTGTTTGAAGTAATTTATATCCTATTTTCTTGCAGGACAAGAAAACAGCAAAAAGAGCAGCCTCAAGTGTGAAACTAGCCTCGAGACTTCTCTTATTCCTAAATGAGGAAGTGGCAGGGACCTTACAAACCATTTGTTCATCTCTCACAGTGCTCCTACATCCATGGCAGCAAGCAGAGCCTGGGAAGGGTTTTTGTCATGCTGACATGAGTCACAAGAAATCTGGGGAGTGTGCAAACGTCAAGAGCAGGGCAGGACCTTCTTCCAAGCCCAGCCTGTGCAGGCAGGTGAAGGAGGAGGAACAGGCATCTGGTGAYCCAAGCAATTGCTTAATGTGGTTCCGCAGAAAAGCATCAGCGACTGTATGGACAGGAACTTGCTAGCAGTTCCACCAGACCATGCTGGACTGGCACATCAGGGAAAAAGAGAAGAATGATTCAAGCGGGATCTGCTTTCCGTATCTGTGGGTCTCCTGTCAGATGCACGGGAATAACCATTCACAACTACCAAAAAGAACGTCATTTTGCCATGGATGCTGCAAATCATGCAAGTGACTTCTCTGTTCTTACCCTGTTAGGGAGAGGGATCAGAATTCTCTATTTTTCAACAGCAAGTTGATTTCAAAATCTGTAATTACAAAAATATATAAAAATGTATTAGCCAGCCAGATTTATGTTTGAAAAATACAGCACTTTAATTACAGAGATACCGTAATTCTCAATTTTTGAGGAAATGCAATTACTGCAATTTCTTCATTAGGTTATAGTTTCACTATTTAAGAAAACATTATTTAAAAGGCACGGTGTTATCTGTTTATTCCGCACTGTTAAAACCCCAGCAAAACATAAGCAAATACTTGAATACTCTCTTCCTAGCAACCAAGGTCTTTCATCAGAAAAGCAGCATATTTGTCTTTTTTCTGTACCTTGTATTGAGCCAAATTTCTAGTTTGCAACTCTTTGGGCCATTCAATAACCATCRAAGTCCTGGAATATAATTTTAGGTGAAAGCCTAAGCCAGTGACTAAGCCATCTCTTTGTTCATTTTCTAAAAAAATTTAATTGAGCTTTTTTCCAAAACCACCACGAGTAACAAGAGTGCCCTCAGCTTTAATGTTACAGGAAAACCATCTATAAAGCTACCCAAAATGACTTTGGGCCAAAATTCCACATTGGATACATCTGAATCCCTATTGGAACGCCTATATGTCACCACTATTTACATGTAACACTATGGTCATGGGGCCAGATTTTCAGCATTCCGTGTATCCCTTACTTCCACTGACAGAAATATCAAGAAATTAATTTTAGGCACTAAGCTGCTTTACATTTACTAACCTGCTGCGTGACTTAACTCTTCAAATTACCAGCACCTTTTTATGAAGTGCTGAGTTTCTGCAATTCCCACTGCAGTGAGTACAAAATACAGATACTGAGTGTACTCCCTTGGGATTTAGCTCTGTCTTTGAAGGCTGGGATATCGGTGATGTTTTTACTGAAGAAACGTTCGAGCTCTTAAGACCTTTGCAGGATGCTAGGGATCAGGAAAAAAAAAAAAAAAAAAAAAAAAACCACCCCACACACACAAAAAAAAAAAAAAAAAAAAAAAAAAAAACCAAACCAGAAAATACTTACACTAACAGAATCCTCTCCTTCTCTACATCCCTTCTTTTCTTACGTAAGGGTAGGCTCTCCTTTCTTTCTTTTCTTATCTGAGGGAGACCTATGGTCTCCTTGCTAACTCTTCAAGAAAATCAGAGGAGCAACTGGGAAACCTGTCTTCCATGGAAAAGATGAAAGATGGCTAAGTGAGAGGATGTGTCCTACTCGACACTTACAGTGTGGTCAAAGAGCCAGCTCCCCCTGTTTTCCCAAAAGAGTTCGCAGACAACTGTCCAGAAAAGTACACCGTCTCCCCACCAGTTCTGCTAACAGCAGGATATACCGCAGCAGCACTCTGGACTGCTGCTGCCGTGTCATTTCAGTGCCTCTGAGGTCAGCTGAGTGTATTACATTAACGCTGTTCCCAGGCAAAGCACAATGTCTGCGAACAGAATGGCATAGCATAATAACGGGATACGAGGGGTAGATACATGCCTAAATATTAAATGGTTGGAAGGAGTGGGGAGCATTGACATGATTCTGACTTACGTGACTTAGTGCCAAATGTACATTATCACACAGATCTCCCAGCAGATGATGTGTCTGTTCACCACCACTTAACAGTTTCACAGCTTATTTCAGTATTTTTGCATTTGTTTCATCCTTAATAATTTATTTATGAGTTTAGGATTATTAACAATCTGAAGCTTCATTACAAACTATCCTGGGGGAATCTCACCTGCCTCGTCCCATTAAATTATTATTCCCAAATATCTAATTTACATTTAATAAGACATCAATTGAACATCAATAAAATAATAATGAATTAATAAACTATAGCTTCCTAGAAATACTAGTAGCTTAAATATGTAAGCAAATGCAGTGCACAGTCTGCAGGTCAGCTGTCAAATCTGAGAATATTTGTCAGAATCATTTAATATTTAGAATATGATAATAAGCCATAAAAATATTTAATTGCTATGGTCTTCAACTAATTCTTGTGATAATTGTGAACCATACCAACCTGTGAACCTGTAAGGCAGAGCTGGGAAGTAACCAAGTATTCTATGTGAGTAAGGCGGCCATCTCAAAACACTATAAATGCCTAAGGGACTTCACGTTTCCATGAAATGGCAAAAGAATTTTGGTTTGGGTAAATACTTTTTTTTTTTTTTTTTTACTTCAACATGCTTTCTTAAACTGAAGTGCTTTATTTTTCTATACAGAAAGTTAAAATACATCTTTTTTTTTTTTTTTAACTGACTTAAACTTCTCCCTAGGAACATTAAAATAGCATAGTTCAACATTGCTGGTTGGGTGTTCTAGCAAAATATCAACCCAAAGGACCAGCTTTGGCAAATATTTCTATCCAGACAGAATTGGCATTATTTCACCCTGGGGAATTTTGGTAAAGGCCCTAATCCTATTCCACCCTATAAGTCCACAGCACTGTTTATCACTGATTGGGGACCACTTCCATGGACATTTCCTAGGCTCATACAAAGCCCACATCAGGCTTAATGGAGGAAGGGGAACCACAAGAGTCAAAATTTTCATTCTGGATTTTTTTTTTCTTCACTTCACCAAGTTCTCATTATGTACCTTCTTTTATAGTTCARATTTTATCAGGGCTTGAAAAAAGAGCCTTAGACGGAAGAGACGACCATGTTGTCAGTAGCATGCTTCTCCGTCCCAGTCCACTAAGAATCACTTACCCCGTTCTTCAAAATGATCCCACTGGAACTCCCTCAGCCCCTCCCTTCAGTAGGATTTACAGGAGGGCTTTAAATGCTCATCTGTGGAACTGAAGCCAAAAGACAGTATTATCCTTCTATGACAGTCACATTTTTTAATAGTCACTGAGACTCCTTGTCCTTTTCATCCACAACACATCTGTCTTTTTTAACTGATCGTGTCCACTGTTTGGATATCTCCATCACACAAGCAAGGATTATAAGGCCAACTGTCCTCAGGCACGCGACATGGGTTCATGCAAATATTACAATCCTATCTGAAACCTTAATGCCACTTGGGATGTTTACAAGTCCACCGAGATGTGCTATTCAAACCCTAACATAGAGGGGTTTCAGTTTAACATTTTAAAAAATTTTAAGATCTAAAGGGGCCATCAGACATTCTGGTCTGACCTCCTACGTCAGATTTTTACTCAGTTACTTCTGTATCAATCCCCATCACTCCTATTTGACTAAAACACATCTTCCTGAAATACTTCCAGTCTTAATCTTTAAATGGAAAACCCACCATCTCCTCTTCGCAGTTTACACTAGCATTTATTACCCCACACTTAAAAGCACGTCTTCTCAATTGAGCGTGTCAGGCTGTCACTCCCACTCACTGACTTTTACTTCCCTCTGCTACACAGTGCTTTGGCAGTCCATATTTCGGTGCTGGTGCACCACAACCTGGATGAGCTGGACTCACCAGAAGTATGAGCAATTCTACTATTCAGAAACATGCAAGCAATTGCATGCATACATTCACATTCTTAGCATGCTTTTTTACCGTGAAGGACTCAAAGTCCAGAATCAAGGATGTCTCCCTATGTTCTCTTCCTCCTGAGCAGATCCAAATATGTTCCTTTTTGGGGCACTCTCATAGGGAAATGGTGACACGTTTAACACGGCGAGCATTTGCCCACAGCTTTGAGGGATGGTTCTAATTTTAGGGCAACCTGCTTACCAGATTTTCCTTTTCCTCTCATTTAACCACACTCAAGTTTTGAAAGAAAAATACCACTCACTCTCTTTTTAAAAAATTTCCACTATGGACTAATTTCACTGCCCTCATTCAATCAAACTAGTCGCTGACTTGAATAGATATTTTTCTTGAGTAAGAAAGAATAAAGCCTTCAGTTTCTGGGCCTTCTTTGCAATGGAACCTGTGAAAAATCAAAATAAATAATGTACACCAATTCACCTTTAGTGACTGCAAGAATAGTCCCCTAGAGCGACAGCTATCAGTTTGTCTCCAGCGAGAGCTGTATAACCTCTCCTGTAAACATGACAATGAATAATGATCAGCCTCTTACTCCTCTCTTACTCTCTTCTGTGGCAGACCCTCAATTATGGCTATTACATTATTAATTGCTTCAGAGAATTCTACATGGCTAAAGCTGCGTTCTCCTCTGAACATCAAAGAGAGTATTAAAACCCTGCTTAGGAAAGCTCCTCAGAAACATCTGCTGATGTTCATCCCAACTAAGGAATGCTCTGTTCTAGACAGAAAGCACATAGCTTCAGCTCGCTGCCTCCTACTCCCAGATGATAAGGCATCCTACAAAAATTGATACACCACTGAAAAGGGATAGCTTTCCACCTGAAAACACTGAGAGAAAAGAAAAGCCCACCCCTCTCTGAAAAACTATTCAGATTTCTGTTATCTTATCTTAGCCAGACCTCTAGATCCTGCAGGGTTCACCCACCCTTAGTAAGTTCCTGACCACCAAGGCTTGCGACACAACAATGCTAAAGCAGTACAAATTATGACTGTGTAACAGAAAATTGAACTAGAAACCACCCACTAAGGCACTRTACCACCAGCATCTATTACTGCACCACAAGCAGAGCTGTAACATTTTAATTTTGTATGTATAGCATTTACAGGCATCCTTCAGGGATAAATGTAACTACACGCTTCTACAGTCAACTAGGAAGGATGGCTATACAGGTACCCCAAGGAGGGAGCAACAGGGCAGAATCAAGATTCAAGTTTGCACCAAGCAATGGATGATTCATAAACTCTTTATATGTAGGTAACATGAATCAATTCTTACATAGCAATTACTAGAAAATTAATGTAACTGCCTCTCAAGAGAATTACTGGAGAACACTGTTATCTTCTGCAGGTATGCAGATGCAAGCTAAAGCTAAGTATATATAACAGGTGATGATACATATTATGATAACATATTTGGTTTAGCGTTGTTTTGGAATATGTAGCGACTTATTGATAGCCAACATCTTACAACATTATCTGTGTGGGAAGTAATGCCTGGCAATTTATCAATTCTTAATAAAGCAGTAACACGTGCTTCTACGTGTTACTGTCGATGCTGCTCTTGATTTTGATTCAGCTGATTTTTGTCTGGGCTTAGCACTGTGGCTCACCCATGTTTCCCCAGCTCCTTCAGGATTTGCAAATAGAAATTCCTACTTGATGAGCCTGTTAAAAAAAAAAATTAACAACTGCATATGCAGCACTCCCCTTGTCTGTCCATGAAACTAACATTGGTTCAAGATGTTAGAAAGGCACACTTGTGCACTAAAAGCATAGGTTCCAAGATGAACATTGCATTATCCATAAGCAAGTTATACTATCCTAAAAGCATACTGTCAAGGTGTACTAGCACACTCAATTAAGCCTGTATGTGCCATGCAGGAAAAGCATTTTACAGAACCACATCTGTAAAGGGAAGTTTCTTCAGAACTTCACAGCCACATGGTGATGAAGCAAAAATAAGTAGGTTTAAAACATCTCTCTGCCAAAACTTAAGCCTGTTCCATACCTGTACAATAATCATTACTTTAGATGATTCTAAAGCATGACTGCATTTCAAGCAGAGTTTAATTATGTCACACATCTCAATTGTCAAGAGCTGTTGTAAGCAATTATGATATACAAAGACACAATTCTCAGTTACATCCTTAGACAACAGTAACATTTCTTTGTGAACACTTCCCTTTCCAAGTATTTCTTACCGACATCATGTCAGCTACTCCATAAGCCATGTTCCTCAGCTGTGGGAGCTTAGCAGCTTTCCACTGATTTAGTCAACTGTGGGGGTTGCTAAAGATCAGGTCTCATGTGATTTTGAGTTCACAAAAGTGTTCTGAAAAAGGACATTTAAACTATTTACAGTTCTTGTTGCAGTTTAAATCCTGCATAATATTTTTGATGAAGCTTTGTGACTCCAAAAATCCACAGTCTAAATGAAGGACTGCTAAAAAACCCTCTGATTTGCCACAAAAATCAATCTGCTGCTGCCCAATTCYATTCTTAATGAAAGAGACAATTCAGAAACCTACAGGAACATGCTTTATTGATTCATTCGCAAGTCACTAAAGCCTGCTGCCTATGTTCCCTCCAATAAGACTAACCACATAGTGCTTCTCGTGTGCTGAATTGCAGGAAAAGACCATGACCCCAGATCTGTTCTGCTGGAAGTCCAGTGAGGCTAAACATACCCAATAAATGTAAACGCAGTAYGCCACTAAGTTAATGATAAATGTGTGTAGGAGACAAAGAGACTTACATTTCCTCTTTATTATCCCTCCAGTTGAGCCACTGCCTTACCTGTAATTTATTTACCCAGGAGAGTTGGGCCCAGATGCATACCTGTTTTTTCATGGAGGTACTTGTTTTTCTCAATTTTGCAGATGGATTAAATAAGCCAGGAGGAGGCCAACCTACATGTGTGAGGTCACACACTGAACTGTAATCTACACTGCAGTAGATGCCTGAATCCATTCAGGTTCAAGACCTAATTTGGCATAAACCTGGTGTGTAGCTGTACTGTGCTGTATATTTTATAAACATATCTTTCAATAATCTCCTGTGCTTCTTATGAAAGCAATAACAAGCAGTAAGAACAGCAGAGCCTATATTGGGCAAGCTTTCCTATTAAATTCCACTAATGCATCTCAGCTGTGACCTGTAGTGATTTGGGTAACCTAATAAGGCTGAATGCCCCATAAGAATCTGGGATGATATACTGTCTACCTGCAAGATATGAGAAAGTACAAGAGAGCAACTAGATACCAAGTATCACCTAGCAGTCAGAACAAAAGTGAACTTAAAAAATAGATGTAAGAAAATACAGGAAGTGAAAACACATTATCAAGAATAAGAAAATCTGCTTTACATAGTCCTACAGGTACTTTGAAGTACCACCATTTCAACATTCATTTCCAACTCAAAACATTACATCTGCTTGTCCTGCTTAATGGAATATGCTACACTCAGATTTAGTATCAGGCTTTACAGTCACTACAGTTACTACAATTATTCCAATGCAAATACCTTGAAGAATGGCGTTTTCTCAGATTCAGCCAGGTTTTGCCAGAAACCCAGCCTTCTTCCTTCTACCTTATGACACAATAGGTTTGAGAGAGCCCACTTCTCTTAAATCATTCTAATACTCTTCTTCCTTTATATATGCTTTTGATAAGTGTTCACAGACCCAGTCAAGCATAACACTCTCTACTGCAAAACTCATCTGTTCACCTGTATTATGATTTCAGTCCCTGTAGTGGCTTTAGTACAAGTCTATGTAGAGAATGGCTTCAGAAAGCAGCCTCTGCTCTCAGGTAGCTGTTACTTGGATAAATAAGGTAATAAGCAATTTAGTGGTGTAGAGAGGAATTAAAAGATTTTTTAAGCTCTTTAATATTTCCCCTAATTCTAAAATCAACCAAAACCCCAGCATAAAAATCACTTTTCCTTTAGAATTGTCTCTCAGCAGGGTAGGGCGCACTGCCAAGTTATCGCTTTGTGCCATACTGTATGTTCAAAGCCATCAGTGTTCAATGTGCTAAGAAGTGACACTGAATCCTGCAATCAGAAATAAAACCAAAAGTTTCAAAAAGATTTCAGAATTCAGATGAATATAAATAGCTGCTTTGAAGCTGCTTTGACAGATTTACGTTTTAGTCTGTTTTGAACGGATAAACAGACAAAAATATGTTTTGTAAAGGAACAATAAGATTTCCAGTTTAACACTTTCCATAGTTAGATTGTAAGAAATACTAGGAGCCACAGAAAGAATTATTTATATTCACTGTACAGAAAGCTTATGTTTCACTTCTGCTTATTACTCGAGCTCCTGAAAAGCATCTCATTTTCTAACCTTAACAACTATTAATGTAAGCCACAAGCTTTCTGCAAATGCACATTCCCACCATCATTTACACTCTCATCTTTCCCACCCAACTACAAGGATGCAAAACAATCAGGGCACGATCATTGCTTAGTCAAGAGATTCAGAAGGTTTATCAAAGGTTTTCTTTTCTTCTGAAAGACACTACTAATGTTGCCAAAGCACTCATACACACTTAGAATGAAAAATATTGAGAAAAGGGCTCAGAAAGGAAAATTAATTGGAAAGATTCATTCTCTAACACTGCTTCCTGTCACTTCACTCCTAATGACTGAAGTGTTTTTATAGTTTTCTGTGTTCTCCCTTAGTGCTGTGTAATTTGATTTCCAAATCTCCCGAGAGCTCTGCGACAAACCTCCAGGGTGTTTCCAGGATGTAAAGGTCAGAGCTGAAGACGACGGGGATGGGGTGTGCAGAAGACAAGTCTCAGAATCTCTTGCTTCAAATCCGTCACTGACACAGAAACCAGGGACAGTAAAGCACAATGGGTAGTCTCTTAAAGGAAAACCAACCATGGTGGGAACTTCCTAAAGGAAAAATCAGCCCTGGTGGGAACCTCCTGAAGATCCTAGAATAACTGCCAGCAGAATCCAAGTGACATTCCTTAAATCAAAGGAAGAAGACAGCTTTCCCAGAGATCTTCTGCATGGAAATCAAACAGGCTTCCAAATTTCTTGAATTTCTTAAACAAAAATCTTACACTGGGAAGCCCAAACAATGTGGCTTGCACACTTGGCTCATGTATAACACTTTGTATTTAAGGAAATCCTCTTGTGCTATACTCCTGGACTCCTTCCCACCCCACCCTCCAAAGACATCTTTCCTCAGCCAGCTCCTTCACTGCCTTCACACCAGCCTCCAAATTCCCAACAAGACGTTGCTGTTTTGGTCTAGACATTATATGACCTTCCCTATGCTGGCTGGCTCCATTACTGTTAATGAAGTGCCAGCCAATCTCTATCTTAGGGTTCCCTAACAACCTCATTTTCTTTTTTATTGGTTAATTAACATAATCACTTCTTAAGAACAACTGTAATACTAGTTAGTGGAACAGGTGTCGCAACTAGTAAAAGGTCTATAAAGAGAAAAATCAATATCCCACAGATGTATGCAGAGGATGTACCTTCCAACATCACAAATTCCCTTTTGGGGACTTGAAAAAATTCTCTGCTGCTTTTGCATGATGTGCTTCAGTTTTACCTTATTTGTTATTGTCTGTTTAATCAAGTTCTTCCATAGTATAAACGTGATCACCATTATGCTGATCTCTGCACTAGACATGCAAATATATAAACATTTGTGTGCCAAATTATTAAGGTTCCGTCTATAATGTTATGCCCCTATTTACTATCTATATTTTATGCCTTATGGATTTCTAAACATTTAAATTTATATCAGTGCTGTCACATATCTGCAAGCAGAGACAGTTTTATGAGCACTAAAAAAGCTGCAACACACAGCCACTAAATACTAATGACATAAATGGTATCCACTAATGGTCTCTATTTTTATTACAATGCAAAACTTCAATATATTGCAATTACCACTGCTCTCAGACTGCACCATACACACTGTATAACGCCAACTTCCATCTCTATAGCACAGAACGGCATTATTTGTTGTATATAGTTCACCCCTGTACTGCAGATGTTGACTGAATGCTCAAGTCAGCAGTTGTAGCTAAAATTCATTCTATTTACAGAGTCTTACTGTTAACTAATACCCTAAATTGTCAGATATGCCAATGCATTAGACGTTTTTCAAAGCCTACTGCACTAATAGCATGTAAGCGTAGCACATGTCTTGCTGTACCTGTCAACAGCCCAGTAACTTTGCAAAGGTAAAGCATGTCAAAAAAGGAAATTATCTTCTTATGCTTCTGTGTTAAAAAATCTTTAGTGAGCGATTTTTCTAAAATATTGCAACACAAAAGTGCATTCAACAAAGCTTACTCTCTTGTAACTGGGTTTCTATTTTACCTTTTTAATGTTAAATTTTAAATTCTTCATTCATAATTAGAAGAGTGTCTCTTTTTACTTCAGCTATCAAAGAGTCAAAAACTTGCTCTTAGGACTTTGAGACAGTGGAAACCTCAATGTTGTCCATAAAACTGGATGGAAAAAAGTGTATGGCAAAGTCCCTCACACATGAATCGGGGGGCGGTGGGGTTAATTTCATTTCATCTATGCATTTTACTTGCCAGAAACTTTCACCTAAAAAGGACAGATAAGTTCATCTCTCAGACTCTCTCATGCCTGTTTATCTCACATAAAACAAGCCCAGTTATATTCCCTTTCATTGACTTCAACTGAGAATAACCTCCAGAAAGCTGGAAGTTTTGTTTGAAACAGGAGACATTTCTCCTATTTCCATGCAGCTGGGTAGTCATTTACACAAGCAAAACACTGGAGACAAAGTAGGTGTCAGACTTGGTAGCATTTTACATGCATTTTCTGACACAAGGCAGACAACAGAAACGTGCACACAAAATATTTCCCTTCAAGGGCTGGCTAGTGAGAACAGCAAAACTAGAAGACATTAGTGTAATTATTACGGAGTTACCAAATACTGCTTGTGCTTAAAAATATCATGCAATTATCACCCTTAACTTCAAGCGTGGAAAACCACTCCACCTGAAAGTAGTATTTTCTTTAAATGTTCTCACTCAGTTTGCATAAATCTAAACATACATGACTGACTATAGAAGAAAGAATGATATAAAATACATAGAATAATAATACCTAAAGCTTACAACTGGGAATACTGATATGGTATTACTTATTTTTTCATCTTCCTTTCTCTGCCAATGATCTTGAATATGACAAGTGCTTTCTAATGTAATCTGAACCCACTTCAGTGTTCTAATATTTTGACCAAATAGGTTTTATGAAGGATCCCAGTTAACTGTCTCTGTTCTACAATTACAACAATAAAATATTCCAACTGAAAATTCAATGGCAGTTTAATTTCAGAATACAGGATTTCTCAAAAGAACAAATTCATTAGTTTAAATATTTGTAAGAAAATACAGCTTTTCTAAATAAGTAAAATATTCTAGCTCATTTTCTCAACCAGAATTTAAAATAATAGCTCATTTTTGCAATTCAAAGTGTTGGGAGTTTTTAATTTTTAATCCTCTCTACACATCTTAAAACTTGAAACAAACCAGACTGACTGACTTCACTAACACAAAAATGAAATATTTGAGTACATCAAAAGCATTTATTTTTTTAAGGAATTCCCCATTTTTCTTGAGGAAACTGTTGGGTAACTATAACCCATTGGGGAGTATTTTTGGACGTTTTGAAATGCCATCTTTGACAACCTGTATTGTTCACTGAAATTCTTTCTCCCTGCTTAACAATCACATTGTACCAAAGGAGAAAATGAGCTCTTTTAAATAAGACCTTGGACAAAATCTGAAGCATATCAACTTGAAAGAAAATGTTGACTTTAAGTTTGTAAGTGTAATGCCTGCAATAGAAAACTAGCAATAGGTCACAGGTCTGCTAATGCCAAGCCCAATGTCACTCCCCTAACAGACGGCACTTTGGTTAGGTCCCTAATCTAGGAAGGTAGCTGCCCTAGAAAACACTGTAATATCAAGGAGAAAGAGCGAGACATCTGCAGAGGCCAGGTCAGATGGTCTCTGCACGAGAGTGCTCCCAAGCTCCTAACTCAGGTGTCTCAGTCAGATACCCGAGTTAGATGGTCTGAATCCAGCCCAAGATCTAAACTGTCCTCCCCTAAAAATCCTGAGTGAACCGGTTTTGTGAATAAGGATTCCTATTTCAGCCTAAAAAGTGTATGGTCACTAAGGGCACTGAAAGAGAACACAGCTAACAGCACAGCTGCCACCCAGAATCAGAATTACAAAGGTCTCCATGGATATTACCTAGATTCACATAGCAGTATGTCCTGTGGGTTTCTGAACTCACAGACTTGACTGCTGTCTCCTTTCCACCCTGTTGCTCAAGTCTCTTCTACAGTAAAAAAGAATGAGCTCTTGTGGAGCGTATCTCTACCTGGTTACACACAGTGAAACCATGATCCTTTGCTGAAACRATAAAAAAACTATGGAAAACAACAAGAGCCTTTCTGTACACTTCAGTGGGTGGTCGATCAAGCCCTAAACTAAAAGCCTCTTGCCTCCATCACCCGTTTGGAATATTTGGCTATAGATAGTTTTGGTTTCACATGTAAAGATGCTATTTTGAAAAGCACTCTAGGAAGGATAGCTGTCCGTATCTGCATTCCCTCCAAAGGGAATGGGGTGGAATATTTACACCTAAGGCGATGTTTTTTTAAGGTGTTTCTTCTTATTATAACAATACAATGAAACAGCTATAATATCTGGAAGGTTTAGACTTTTGTCTTGTAACCCTGCAGATGAATAGCTTCAACCTTTGAAAGAAATTGCAGTATGAATATCTATTTTATTCCAGAGTTGTGTCTGAGCAGACTATTAGCAGAATACTGATAAATGCTACAATAGCTATTCTTTTTCCTCCCCTTCTGCTTTTATGCCATTGCCAATACCTATCCTTCCCCTGGTGCTGTCAGCTGATGCCTGCCTCATAACTCTCAGGGTAACAGCATTAGAAGAAAAAGAAATTAAGTTCAAATAAAACTGCCAGGTAGAATTCAACATTATGAGATTATGGACTGAATTGTTTTCTGAAGCAGACACATATATGCAGAGTTATACCACTAATGACCTACAAAGAACTTACATACTAAAATTTAATTACTATAATATTATTTAAGAGAAGGGAAAAGATACTAAAGCTGATTATTTTTCTTTTTCTAGTAGCTCTGTGATTTTTAATGGCAAGCAATAACTAAGTTCATCTTCTCTATACATTTCCTGGGGACCGTGTTTGTAGCACCATACATTGCACCATGTTCGCATAAAATCAACAGGTGTTATGAAATCTTTGTAAAATGTGCATGTGGCTAGTAGAACATTTAACTAGGCTTTGCAAATCTCACTAGGCATTCTTATGCACAGTTGCATTTGTAAAATTCTCTTGTTTGTGTTTGATCTTGTGCAGTAAATCTAAAATGATAAGGAGCTGCAACTGTTGGTCCTGTGAGTAAAAATAAATCAGTGAGATTATGGAGAAGAACATGCAAGATAAAGACTACACAATAATTATGAAGAAATCCAAAAAGTCATTGCAAGCCACGCAAGAATAGATGAGTACTTGATTATGATACCAACAGCTTTAAATTATCAGTATAAAATTGTTTCAGTGCCTTTGTGAAGCAAATGAGTGAAGTTGTTTAACATGTAACAGAAAAGTTATCCATGCTATAATTTATGGCACGTATCTTAAAACCACTGTCAGATACTTTATTCAGATTGCAGCAACTGCTATCGCCATCAGAAACAACCAGCTCCTTAACTGGCTGTTTCAAGGAAGCCAAATAATGAAGTGCCACAGAGAACAAATACATTTCTTGTTCCCTGAAGCAATGTCTTCAAGTGAGTTAGAGGAAACAGCTATGTCCCAGAGAAGCTTATAAGGCTGTAACTGATGTTTCATTTGCTTTGAAAATCTGTATTTTCTATAGCTCCCAGACAATTAGGGTCGAAGCAAAAATAACACATGTAAAAGACACTAAGAGAAACAAAAATCTTTTTTTCTCGTAAATACCTAAATAAATTTGGAAAGATTAGAAACATCTAGATATTTGTCCAATCTTAATGCAATCCAACACAGCAACATTTTGTTTAAAAGGCTCTAGCATGTCCATGGTTAAAAGTAACACTTCTACCGAGTAATAAATATTTATCTTTTAAGATCATGGTGGTAAGTAGTGTTGAAACACCCACACATGCAACTTAGGAATAGCTAACATCTGCTCATGGCTGGAAAGCTGCCTTGGTGAAGACAAACAATCTTATAAAAATGCTGTAATAAAACTAACGAGAAAACTTCGAATGTAGTATGTGTGAAGCGGGATAGTCAAGGAAAAGAAGAAAGTATGTGGCAATTTCAGTTTTTAGGAAAGCCGAGTCAGCTGTGGCTCTGGTAGTTGGAAACCTGGACAACAACAGACATCAGAGGAAATCCTGCACGTCTGCCTACCAAAAGAAATCTGACTAGTGGGGATTTCAGTGCACAAACAACAAAGGACTAGACCCTATAACTGTATTAAAACACTATTATGGGACTGAAAAAAAATTAGCAATGCTAATGGCTGAACGCCAGTGAATGCAAAAAGTATAGGAAATTAGAAGGATACAGTAGTCATGGTGAAGCAGGTATCAAAAGATGAAAGGAAATCTAAGTAGATCTGGGAAGACAGACAAAATTGACAAATGGTACATAAAACAGGAGCTGATGGAAAAGGGGGACTGGCAGTTAAGATGCAGAAGAAACAAAAAGAAGTTGGAACGTTTATCAGGGACTTACATAAGGTGATTTGTAAATATATCTCGACATTTATAAAAGGCAAGGATTTCTCTTCAACTATTTTCTTTGTGTATTTATCCATAGTTTTAGAGACTGTCAGTTTTGGAGATTACATCATATGCATATTAGTCTTCCAAGATACTGAAACTTTTTTTTTTACCTTTCCTGAATAACAATAGGTATGATTACGTAATTTAGTCTGATTCACTGTAATTCCTAATCTATGTCATCATATCAAATACCTTAAAGATACTGGGCATGCTTCCCATAGCACAACTATTTCAAAGAATGAACAAACTGAGAGTAAACAAACACGTGCTGGTAACTGTAATCATTACCCAAAGAGTCACCCAGAAACTGTATTTTAAATGCTTGGAAATTTGCAGTTTCTCTCACAGACATCAGAGAGCCAGCACTTTTCATACACATCCCATGGCCGCTCACATCAATCTCTGCTCCAAGAAAACTGGAAACATTCAATTCTGCTAAGCGAGGCTGACGGACTTTGCAAGCCACAATAGAGAAAGCGTTTGTGGCATTAAGCTCAACTCTGTTGAAACCTGCTCTCCTTCACTTCCTCCCTACCCGCTCTGTGGAAGCATGGTTGTATTCCTGTGTATGTGAGCGGGATGCAGAGATGGAAAATGGCTAGAAAATGGCACTAAGCAAGAATACTGCTTCCCCTCAAGCTTTCTTGCCAAAATTACCCCCTCACACACCCCTCCAACCCCTGCTTCTCCTTTACGTTGGCTAAATCCAACAGTCACACCCTTTCCAGAAGGAGGAGAGCTCATGAGGGTCTTGGAATTTAGCTGTGGTGACTTGTAATCTCATAGAGCGCTTCACAAATGTCCCTGCCACCGGATCATTCATGTGACTTCAGGAAAATCTCCAGCTGATTCCCTTATCCCATCTTACTCATATTCATGTTGCAGAAACGGCACTTGAGTTTCCCCTCTCCCCATCCCCACCTTTAAAACTACAGGCAAAGAGAACAAGCCACCACTGAAACTGAACTGAGAGCCCACCAGCTAGCATCTGGTCACTTTTTATATTCAGTCTTTCCAATCTGTGTTCACAGTTAACAGGGATTTACCTGCTATAGCTGGCCTTCACCTGATAGCTTTTTCACTTCTTCCTTTCATATTTACCTTAAATCCCAGATATCTGAGATGTCTAACTATGGAAATTAATTAGAATAGATTCAAAGATGTCTGCACAATGAAGGTTAAGAGCTAGGAATTTCTTCACATAGCTGTGCACTAAGCTGTAAGAAGCTGAATTAAATGCAATAGTAAAGCAGAGCTGAACTTTCAGATGCATCCCCTCCACTTGCTCTGTCTCTCCTAGTAATAGAGGTACTGCTCGAAAACATAAAACCTAACTAGCTGGTATAAACTAACTTTACATAAGCAGTTATGACCTAAACAAAGTTTGAACAGTACACAGCCTCTGGGTACTCTTGCCCCAGTAAGACATTTTGAGTTTAAATTTAGATTTTTATTGCCCTTGGAATGCTGAGATAAACTTTCAGTCCCACTGGTGCAACTCCAGGAAGAGACTATATTAAATTTTGCTGTTCGTGAAGGAGTGCGCCTTCCTTCTATTCATTACCAGGCATGCAAGCCACGTAATAAAGCTGAGCTGTTTTTATTCATATACAATGTGCACCTTATTATGGCTAGCAGAATTCTGCAAGAACAGTTCCTATTAGCAGGTGGTATCACGCAAGAGCTGAGAATTACATCAGGGGTCTGTGGGGTTGAAAACACAGACCTGACACACACCAGGGCCTATCAGGGAATGGTCACAGATTTTGTTCTTTACTTCTCTAGCCTGGGATAGATCTCTCATCTCCAATTTCCCCGTTTCCGCAGAATAACATTTAGAAGTAACTCAAACACAAACGAATCAGCTTACTGAGATAGCATTTTTGAAAACACAACAGCAAAATTAAACATCTGAGTTTTGAAAAGCCAAACCAAGAATTTGCTTATTTGACAAGGAAAAAGTCTTGAATACCCTAATATTAGTAACACGCGTTAGTCTTAGGTGCCTAACATTTTAGCAAAAGCAAAAAGTAGGCATTGTTAGGCCCAAGTAGAAGTAACAACTCTGACTCAGGAACAACCCGAGATATTAATAAAATTTAAAATCCATTGTTTTGTCCAAGGTTTCTTCATCACTTCCCAAACTGAGTCTGTCCTTGAGTCAAAACAGTTTAGTTAACTGCGACCAGGGAAACAGTAACCTTTCTCTTGCAAGTCGCAAGGCAAGATTCACCCATTGCATCACTTGTTTAGTCTTGTAACTGGAAGAAGCATTCCTTATTTCAAATGTAACAATCCATAATGCTGCACAGGCCCTAGGCAGAACATTTAAGGTAACAGTTGTATTATGCAATGAAGCAGAGATTCCTACACATGAGAATTGATGCAAATCATCATTTGCTTCAACAAAATAAACTCGCAGAGCAACTTACTCAGTCAGGCAGATTCCAATAACCTGGAAATAGTCTTCCAGCAAAATAATGGTAACCTTCCCTATGACAAAGAAACCAAACGCACTGTATCTCTTGATGCAACTTGTCATTATCTTATTGATGCACCAAAATCTCATTTAGTTCTGCTTTTATTTCAAGCAAAAGGTTGTAAGCCTTCAGGGCACTATGCCCATGCCACAAGTTGGAGGTCCACATTGGTGGCAGGAACAGTTCCATTCTGGGTAAAACGGTCCCCAGAGGTTATCCAGATCTTTACCATGCTAATAGCAGCTGCGTCTGGTATGAAATGCAGTGTTAACTTAGAGCAGAGCATGCAACACTTTATCGACGTAGTTCTCCATTGCGTTATCTGCTTTTCAAGGTGGTATGGAAGGGAATCCCTATGGTTTTAATCACGTTCATTATAGGGGAAGAGAATTTGTGATCTAACCTCTAACACAGTAAGTTTAAAGGAGAACCTGTCGTTTTGACTGATCATTTGTGAGATTTCTATTTTGTGGGATTTTCTGTTATTTAAAGACAGGAAGTTTGAAGAGAAAGCTGAGATGATGTTTGTTTTTTAAACACTGTCTCAGCAATATAGTTTGTCCTCGTTTCGGCTGGGATAGAGTTAATTTTCTTCCTAGTGCTGTGTTCTGGACAGTGCTTCTCTGATTCCCTTTACCCAGAGGAAGTCTGTGATTATTTTCTCTTTCTGCATGCAACATAAACCAAAATTGCTCAACATTCCCTTCCTCTTCAGTTCTTAACCTATTCAGCTAGAACTGGCTTAGATGGGCTTCTCTTTTGCTGGTTTGGGGGGCTTCCTCCATCTTTTGGCTTCATTTTCCAAAGCCGTTTTCTTCCAGAATAGCCTACGATTTGTAGTTCTGGCCCTGGCCCTTCCTCCTCTTCTACAGTATTTTGAAGTTTAATTTTATACCTTTTATAAGGCTTTTGATTTTATTATGTTTTTTGGTAACTCCTACTGCTGTCTTTTCTTTATGCTTTTATAGATACTGATAACATTATGAATCACATTATACTGTACAGAAATAAAGCTCGCTATAATTGAAACTCACTGCCATTTTCTTCCAGTTTCTGCAAGGCATTGAGACTCCCTATGAATTTATTTAAAAAATCTCCCTTAATACTCCCGCTGGACTGATGTTTCCTTTCAGAAAAGGAGGACACCGTTCCAGCCAGAAGAAATGACATAGCATGAAGGAAAAGAGGAAAAAAATTCCTGAGTCATGAAAGCAAAGAAGAAATACAAGCGAGATAGAATTGAGAGAACTCCACAAACTGGAAGGGACAGAAAAGTAGGATGGAGCTCTAATTGAAAGGAAATTGAGGACTGGCTCTACATAAGAACTAGGTAGATCAAGGAGGGAGAACTTGACCAAGGGAGAGCTGAACTAGAAGACACCTCTCACCTTTTAGCTCTCTATTATCCACCCTGTGTCTTCTGTTCCCAGTGAGAGCTGGGAGCCCTTTTGACAAACTTTCTCTGGCCACAGTCAAYGCTGAAGCTTGAAAGCAAAGCCTCCGGGACAGGAGCTGCTCTCAGAAGGTCACACAAACACTAAAAGGGTGTAGTGATGGACCTGCCCTGTCCCTCCAAGGGTGGGATGAATACCTGGGCTCCAATGAACATAAATGGAGTCAGTTCTTGTTCCCACATCACCAAGAAAAGGGAAGATCTGTACCTAAAGTTTGCAAGTTGACGTATTTTGTGAATAAGTGCTTCCCTTCTTTCCTGGTACTCTGAAAGTCTGATTGCTGTGGAGGCAAAAAACCACTGCTAAGAGCTAAGCACAATGCAGCTGTCTCTCAGTAATGAGAATGCCTAATACAGCCATCAATAACTAACCACTGCCCAGGATCACAGACCACAGCCTGCTTGCCTCACCTGTGTGCAGCCTGGCTGACTCCCTGCAGACCTTTTTGTCAATTAGAGAAGCAACTTTTTTCTTCCTCAGTTCATTAACCTTCTTTCTACTCCTACATACTATTTTGGAAAACCCATGTTTACAGTAACCGAATGCACTCTGCACTGATCAAAAGGAGTGTTACAGTGTTAAATCAGAGCCCACAGTTACAGAATACACTGCTTAATCTACCATTCTTAGCAGTTCTGTAGTGTAAGGTAACAGCACTTAAAACTGAGAAGTACCAACTAAAAGAGTTGAAAAGGGTACTATTTTCTGCAATTATTCCCATGGTGTGCACAATTGGATAAAAAAACTACAATCTTTCAATATTAATCCTTCTGAATTGGATGTTAAAAAGTAAATCCCTTTGAGCATCATTGCTATACTTTAAAGATGAGTCCAGCAATAAAAAAGATTTCCTGTGGATAATTGATAAATTTTCTACTAGTTGGAGAAAAAAAAAAAAAAAAAGAAGAAATACCCCAAGGTACGACAAGTTTGCGATATAGGTGATATATGATAGTAATTGACATCCTACCAATAGGAGACTATAAAGATATCCTGAAATTATTTTCTTTTCTATTTCTTCCCTATCTGCTCTTCCTCCTCCATTTCTTCAGTAAGCCAGATTTGCCAGCAAGGCAATTTAATCTTCCGGGGATAAAGAAAGTCTTCCTTGTCTAAGAAAAATAAAAAAACAACTACTGGTCAGGGACAGAAATCCCAAGAGGAGGAATTATCTACTGACAGTGAGCTATGTTTTTTTATCTCTAGGAACGGAAGCAGCAGTATTCTGGAAGAAATAACATTGATTTCACTAGAATGTAAGGAAGACATCTTCTGTTTGATGTATGTTGCTTTCTGGACAAAGGTAGGACAATAGCTTGTATTCCCTGAACAAAATACCTCCTACTGTGTTTTCACTGTTATTTAGTGCGAAGTGTTTTATTACCTTGTAACATTAAACTCTGAACCATGAGAAACTTCATGCTCAGTCATGAACCTGGAAGGATGCTTGTTTAAGGAGCTACCAACAGGGTAATTCTTCTGGGCTCTTATGCCATGCATAACTGGGAGAGGGAAAAGACGTTTGTCCTATCCTGTACGGATAATAAAGTAAACCATGCCAGCCAAAGAAACAGGTACAATTTACCTTCTTGGTGCAGCAAAACAGAAGCAGAAACCATACCTCAACTATTGCCTAAATTCACAATCCTGAGCAACCTTTTTTCTTCATTTTTGTTACTGCACTTAAGAGCACAGCAGTATGCCAATGACAGTCAATGAAGCAACGTTTAGTAAAGTAACTTATTAGTTACGTTATTAGTTACAAAGAAACAAGCTTGCTAACTTGGGCTTAAATGCAAATACAGAACAAACCTCCACATCTTGTCTTCTTTTCTTCACAAATACACATTTGCCATCTTGTCAAGATCCACCTTAAAAGTAGCTGACTGTTGCTTGTGATTCCTTCTAAAAGAATGTTCCAGTTTTTAAAAGGCCACTTTTATCTGCTGGTTTAAATGTAAACCAGCCCTCATTCTTCTATTATCCAGTGTGAAGGCATACATGGCTAGTAAGCTTATGCTTAAGTGCTTTAACTTTTAAGAACATGAAGCACCTTGTTGCTTTCAACTGGATAAACATATTTTTCACATCAAGCACATTCTTAAGTGTTCTGCAAAACTGTAGGCTTCTCAACAGAATAACTATGTATCTTGATATCTATCTCCATCATTTCCTGAGGAACCAATGAGAGATGTGGGTAGCCAATACTTCAGCCAGAATTAACATATTACTGGTTTCCAGCAGAGATCCTAATACTGTATATCAACAGGGTTCTTCTAAACAAGAAAAAAAAAAATTAAGTTAGAAAAGGAAAAGCACAGCATGAACAACCTATAAAGGTAGTGGAGAAAACTGGAAAGGGCTACTAAAAGAAAGAATTATTTTAAGTTAATCTCAGAGATGACAGGAAGTAGATATACAAACAGGCAGGCACAAACTGAGTTAACACCAAGGAGCGTCTCCTCCTGATTGGCAAGGTTGAAGTATTGGGCTTTATGAGAAGAACGATGACTAAACCAGTTAAAACTGAAAAGCTGCACAACTGGTAGAGGAAACTCAGCAGATGAGCAACTGCATCAGAAGGAACGTACAGAAAATGTCTCAAGATATACGGGACTGTACGTCTACAGCACATTACCAATGTTGCGGGCAAAGATGTAAACTGCCGTGGCAAAGGGTTTTAAACTCTCCTACAAGTGGTCATGTGTGGCCACACCTTACCTTGCTTGCTCTGAAGTGCTTAGTGCTTCCTACCATGTAACAGTCCCTTTGCTTCAAGCCTGCAAAAATGCTTTCCTGATGCACAGATGTGGAAAGAAGTGTCTTGCATTCTTCCTCTGACCCCAAGAATAGACATAGGGCTAGCTGCAACCTGGCCACAGTGTAACAGGAGGGAAATTTCCATAAACTGCAGAGGTAAAGGGCTGACTGAAAAGCATCTGAGTCAGACAGGAACTCACTCGGCTGCACTATGTACAACAGCCTTTGTGCAGTATTCATTAGACACTAGTGTAGATACAGTAAGACAGAAACACAGTGTGGTATGATATGCTGTCACCATTAAGGTAGGATGTGACAGATATATTCAGAAAATATAGAATATATTCACACAACTTCAAATTAAGAGAATACATGTGAAGCCAACTTGAATAAAGAGCCCTCCTTTCTTTGGAACATCCTGACATTAATAGCACTAATCAGACCAGCTCCTAATGATATCAACTTAAAAACAACACCCCAACATTGTATTTGCAACATCTTCCAGCTTTGCTCAAGACATATTACAATAAGGGGAACATTAAAAATATGCTTAAACACTAAACTACAATCATCATTCTGCAGTTGATCTGTGGTTATACAGGACTCATTTATCTTCCCAGCTGCTGAAGCGTAACCGAAGGGATTTGGCTGCATTACCACTGTTATTTGCATAAAGCAGTCATGACCAAACCTGCGGGTATTGACTAGTTGGCCTAAAGAACCCGAGCATCAGTTTGCCTGGTTTCAGAGGAGCCAATACTACCTTATACTATGACCATCTCAGCCACAAAAAGACACAAAAATGCGTCAGAAACAAAAATTGTATTTCTGTCCTTGATATTGTGTTCTCCACATTTTTGCATGCACTTCACTTGTTTTGTCTTAAAACAGCTCCAGACCAATTCAACTATTTCCCTTCCCACACAGGACAAGTATTCAAGTCTTCAGTACTATCTGAAAGACTGCTGGTAGACAGAGGGGAGATGGTATCTTTATAAAACCATCTACCATTTCAAGAGAAAATAATAACGGATGTTATTCAAATAAATACCTTACTTGATATGTTATGTTTCAATGCTTTTAGCTGTTTTTCTTCTTCTTCTGCATCTTTAATAAAATACTATAAATATTTTAAGTAGAAAAAGTTTGTCACAGGACTGGAACAGGTTATGCACCCAAAGCCCTAGACTGATGGAACTTAACTTGACCATCACCAGATAACACTGGACAGCTTTGACCCTGTGACATTCCAGTTATTTTCAAGAAACTATCCTAGACATCTTAATTTTTTGACAACTGCATCCTTCTACCATGTGTTTGCCACCGAAACTATTAAATGCCTCCACAGTGATCCAGAAGTTTTACATGATCTTGAAAACATGGCCAAAAGAATTCAGTTGTGTTATGTAAGGCCACAGGACAAACGAAAATAAAACAGGAGAAGAAGAAATATGGATGTGTTTCTCACAAAGTTTTAGTTATCCAAATAATCCTTGTCTCGTGCAAGTGTATCTGCTGCATGCAACAACTGAGGTAATAGGATTGCGACGTATTTCTGTAACAACACTGTTTCCTGGCTTCTGCCATAAGATCCCACGGGCAAAGTAAGTTGCAAGAATTTGCACCCCAACACAGCTATGCAAATTTACGTCAGCAGAAAAAAATCTCATTTAACGACTCACTGGAATTTAAAACCGTACCTTGAAAACTGAGCCCTGGTACCTCTACTTTAATAATGAAAGATCTTCCTCTTCCCATTATAGAGAGAAGCTGATTTTTCTCTCAACATATCCGTTCCAAAGCCCTTTCTAGTCAATGAAGTCTTTCCACTACGTATATTAGGAAAATGAATATGACTTTCACAGGGCAAAATGTTATGTTAAACCAATGCTTCAAGACTCACTGATGTCTTAGCTCAGTCTGGGACAACAATTTAACTCTGAGTTTGGTCAGAGCTGTGCAATTTTTCATGTACACGATAAGCTAAATGCAAAGCTGGTAAGTTTATGTGTATTAATGGTGGTGAATTACTAGCAGGGGTCTCAATTAGCTTAATCAAGCCACAATAGGGACCTGGGAATAGTGCAGGAAATTCAGTGAAGATCTCTGCTCAATACATCACTGCAAGAGGTTGGCCGCATGACAAACTGCATGGCTACCTGAATTAGTATTTCTGTTATGTATATAGCAACTGCTGAGCCTCATCTCACTATTCTGGATAGAACTGGTCCTGCCATTTCAAAAGAGGCGTTTCAAAACTAGAGGCTGCAATCCTCTGGGTTGTAAGAACAATCGAGCCTTTGGAAAGGCTCTTCGAAGACTAAAATAGTGAGATTAATCACTCAGAAAGGAGACAACAAAGGAACAATAAAACCAGATTAAAAAGAGAGGCATCAGAAGCTTCTCTTTCCCCACACCTCAACCAACAGAATTGTAGGGAAATTGAGCTCTGTTAACAGCTGGGAAATACAAAACCAGGTAAAGAAATGATAAAAACATTCAGAAGGGAGTTATGGATCCACGCCAATCAATAATTTTAAAACATGACTCAACATAGGCCCAAGAATTTAGGGAGAATCAAAGTAGGAAGGAGAACTGACCCATGAAATGTCAAGTCCTGTAGACCAGATTTTAAGAATTATGACATCAGGAATAGTACCACATGCACAGGAAAGAACAAAATGCTTCTCATTCTTTCAATGGAAATGGTATTTATCAGGTCAGCAGATCAGGCAGTCTGACCAATACCCTGCAGTGTTTTACATGAAATTTTGAAGGAAAGAACTGTTAGAGTGAGCAATATGACATGCCTTTTTTTTTTTTTTTTTTTTTTTTTTTTAAGACTCAGAATTTTTATTTGATAACAGAAAGAGAAATATAGAACTGCTTTGGTGACAGCAACACCAAAAACAACTATCATGCAATTAGTGGCATGGGGTTTTTATTAACAGAAAAGGTTCAGGATTATGTTCATTTTAACTACAATATTTATCTTTTAAAAAGGGTTATTTACTACTGACAAAATTGGGAAACACTGTCAGTATCGAAGCAGCTCAAGGATGGCCCTGACTTGAATGACCTTGAAGCCCAAAATATCAAAAGCACATTACAATTTATTAGCATGAAGTGCAACTATGAAATGAGAATTTCCACTATAAGCTGGATGACTATTAATTGCAAACAAAGCAGGAGTCCTCCTGTGATTCTCTAGTCCTTGAATGAGTGTTGTATAGACAAAAAAAAATAAATAGCACTACTGCTGGATGTCTCTGGCAAGAAATTTTCAACACTTCTGACTGGAAATATAACTGAAGTCGATGCACTGATATTTCTTCTAACATACTGTACACAACATAAATTACTAATATGAATGACAATTATTCACATCTTCTGTCTTCATTTTGCTCAAACTCTTCCAAAATCTCTTCTTCAGGTCTTCTTTCTTCCGATAGCTTAGCAGAATTTCACAGTCTCCCCCAACTAGAATTACTCTCCAAAATACAGCAGGGAGGCACACAAGAGAAGGTATGAGGATAAGATCAAAATATGTATGACTTGCTACACTACAGCAGAATAAAAATTAAAAGGTCACTAATAACAAGAGTTTTAGGAGCAGCATTCTGCAAGGAAGACTCATGACACTGAACCCATTTTTGTTAGTGATCTAGGCACAAGAGGCAGGAGACCCTTGGGAATCTTTTTGCAAGTCTAGATGCCTGTGCGATGCTAGAACCATTCTCCAATAGCTCCACAACTCCCTCCTGACGGAAAATTCCCCAAACAGGGCTTTTCAGCATCCCAGACATGTCCTGAGTTCAGAACAGCAACTGTTTCATTTTAGGAATCCCATACTGTAAGAAACTAAATGCAACTGGTGAAACGTAAAACGGCTCATTACCACATCTCCCCTCCAACACAAGTATAAAGCTGCAGAAGGGCAAATGGCATCATCTTCCTCACTTGTCCAACAGAAGGCTCAAAGTTGCCATGGGGGAGAGGGAGAAAGCTCTGCACCCACATGTGCACAGCTGTTTACGCTGGGATCAACACTGCTACTGACCCAGGACCACTGGAGCAGAGGCACCCCATTGCCCTGTATCCTAGGAAGCCTGGAGGTGCTAGTGGAAGGTGGGGGAAATGCACCTAATTCAGATATCCCTGGTGCACGCAATGCACCCTCAAGTCCACGCTGGCTTTCCAGCGAGAGTGTTGAGAGCACAGAGAGGAGCAATGCCGCAAGACACAGGGACTGATTGCTGCTAGCCTTGCCCAAGCCCTCTTCTTCCACAGCAAGGCACACAGCTTGTTTCACCACAAAAACACAAGGCCTCTTTTCTTTCTGGGCAAGCAACAAGAGGCCTTTTGGCAACTCTTAGCTGGCAGACTATACTCCATGCTTCCCTCACTGACCCTGCCTGAGGGGAAACAAGAAAATCAGTTCTGCAAGCCCCCTCTCCCCGGGATTTCTGCACTACTGGGGTTCCCACTGAACCTGAGCCTTCCCCCTCTCTCCCTGCACATGCCACTGGAGGTGTCTTCAGCAAAACGCTCTGATGACCCCCCTCCCAGACCACCTTTCCATTTAAGTGGAAAGGACAGTCGCAGAAGTCACCCTCAGGGACACAGAGCACAGCTGAGGCACACAAGCTGCTTCCGACTTGCTCTCCCCCAGTCCTCACAGTACTGTCCCCTCCCTCCCTCTAAAATCCCACCTGGTGGCTGGCCCACACAGTCCCACTCCGCTCCCCTTACCTGTTGCAGCCCTTTACCCTGCTCCAGCCAGGGCTCTCCAGCACTTGCTGGTTTCCGTCTCCCCTCCCAGAAAGGATCAGAGCAGTGCGGTGGGCAAGGCGCTCCCTGCCAGGGGTGGCACTGCCGCTGCCGTCCAAGATCCTGCAGCTGAGCGAGCTGCTCCCTCTGACCCGGAGGAAGGCGCAGCTCTCCCCTCCGCTCGGCAGCGGCTCTGCCTCCGAGCCAAGCCTGCCGCTGCGCAGCCGCCAGCAGGGCTGGAGGGAGCCGGCTGCCTGGCCGTGCACAAAGCCCTGCCTCTGCTGGCTCCTCGGGAACGGCCTCTTCCAAGCGAACTTATTGGGCTTCGAGCTGTACCTGGGGGGTAGAAGCGGGGAAATTATGTTTTGCAATGTGGAGTGTGCATTAACTATTCCCAGAGTTAATGGCATTTGACTTTCTCTTCTTTTGGACCAAACTCACCATCTCCCGCTGGAGTTATTAATCTTCACATTCACATCATTTGTGCAGAAACAAGTTGGTTTGTTTCTCCCTTTCCACCCCCTCACCCCCACGTGCACTCCCTAAAAACCCAACAATTAAAAATGTGGATTTTTTCCTTTAATTCCCCTACATTGTGTAATTATATTCACATTAGAAATCAATCAACTCTGGTCATTACCATTAGTGATATGCTCATAAACCAAACAGTAGTCATGCTAATGAACTCAATGAAACATAATTTCTTGTTGTGTAAACTGATGCTCATCGCTAATCAGCAATAAATTCAATCAGACATTACTTATATCAACTGAAAAACGCATTAAAGCCGGGTAAAGAGCAGTAGCTGCTCACGTCTGGGGGAAGCACGGACCCGAGCCCGGGAGCAGGCTCAGCAGTACCACGGCTGCGGGGGCTGGGTACGAGGCCGCTGGAGCCCTGAGGGGACGCGGCCTCCCCGCGAGGGACCCTCGATGGCGGGGAGCGAGGGGAGCCGGGCAGGAGCCGGCGGGCCGGTGCCCCGCACTGCGGGCAGGACAGGCCGTCAGGCCCAGGCGCCCCCGGCCCGCCGCCCCGCCGGCGGCTGAGGGGGCGCGCACCGCCGCCGTTAGCGGCTCCCGCCCGCTGCTCGCCGGTCGAGGCGGGGCCGCCGAGAAAAGCCGAGGGCGGCCGCGGCCCCGCCGGTCCCTCCTCCGCCCCTGCCTCCACGCAGCCCGCCTGGCGGTGCCCGAAGCTGGACCCGGCTGCCCGTCCGGAGGCCGCGGCCATCTCCGCCGCTCAAAATGGCGGCTGCGGCCTGCGGGGCAGCCTCAGCAGCTGGGCGAGCCCGTCCGAGGGCGGGCGGGCAGAGCCGGCCCCGGCGCGCTTACCCGCACCGCGCAGGCGGCCGCTTGGACCCGGGTCCGGTTTCCTTCGGCTTGGTCGCCCCCCTCGGAGCCCGTTCTCCTCCTGGAAAACGGCCGGGGTACTGCGGGTGGCAAGGCCCGGCACCGCGCCGTCAGGAAGATGGCGTCGCCTCACCTGGCTCGCCCGCCCAGGTGTCAGCCTCGCGGCGGGCCTCGCGCCGGCCGGGGAGCCCCGCCCGCCCCTGCTCCTCCCGCGGCGCCGGCGGGTGGCAGCGGCAGCCGCGCGCCTCGCCAGGGAAGGGGGCTGCGGGGCGAGCTCCGAGCGCTGCCCGCGGAGACGGCGCTGCGGTGCCAGGCGCCCGCTGAAACAAAACGCTCGTTTTACGTTTCCCTGCCTTAAACACGGGGCGAAAGCAGCGACTGCGCGCCGAGATGGCTGCGAATACGGGTGCGACCGGCCGGGCCGGGGCTGTCCTGCGGCCCTGCCCGCCTCGTCGGGGCAGCGCTGGCCCCGGGGCGCTCCCGCTCCGCCCGGGGGCACGGCCCGGCCCGGCGGCACCCGGCTCCGGGGAGGCCCGGCGTTCACGGCTCCCCCTCCGGCTGCCCGCCGCGCCCTCCAGCCAGACCCGAGGGCTTCTTAGCGGCCTTTCCCTCTCAGGGCCGGCCCCTTCTCCTCTGACCACGGTGGGGGACGGGGATGACGGAAAGGGATTTTTTTAGACACAGTCCGTCTGCTGAAGTAAACCACCTGGCGGCAACSCCCCCCGCGGCTGCTCCGACATACTCCGCTTCGCTTCCAGACGCCGCGGCCGGGGAAGCTCCCGGCGGAGCCGGGGCGGGGAGGCAGCGGGGCCCGCTCCTCCGGGGAGCCGGGGCGGGAGCAGGAGCAGGCTCCGGGGCCGGGCCGCCCCCCAGGGCACCGGCAACGGCTCCCCGGCCCGGCAGGGCGGCCGGGTGCCACGGGGGCTTCGGCGCTGTGGCGGCTTTACCTCCAAAGCGAGGATGCGGTGATGCTCTCCCCTCCCCGGGGCCCTCCGGACGGCCCCGCCGCGCAGCTCCGCGCCCCGAGGTGCGCCCGTGGGAAGCGCTGCCCGCGCAGGGCTTAACCCGGGCTGATGGACGCTAGTGAGCGGCGCGGAGGGGCTCGCTGCGCGGGCGCGGAACGGGCAAGGCTTTTCCAGGCAGCCACGGCGGCGTTTTGTAATAGCCGCAGAGCAGTGATTTGCTGCGATTGGGGGTAATATAATTTCCAGCTGCACAATATTAATGAGATTCTCACAACCGGGGGAAAACTTTCAGCGGAAGGTAGCGGGTTTATTTGCTTCGCGTTAAGGGAGAGAAAAGAAAAAAAAAAAAAAAGAAAAAAGACAAGCATCAGCATCATCAGCCCCCGCACCTGCGGCGCTTGCCGGCCGCGGCGGGCCCGGCCGGGAGCCGCAGCCTGGCTCCCTGCGCGGGTCGGTCTCAGGGCGGGTGAGGACACAGGGCCACCGCCCGTTCTCTTGCAACCCCGTAATTTCTGTTTCCCCTTCTTTTTTTGCTCACTTTGCTCCCTCGCTGCGGTCACAGGAGGCAGGTAGGGCTTCGCTCGCCTTGCCCGTACCTGTCGCTTGTGGGTGAGCGTTCCCGGGCGGGTGCGGCGGCGGAGGGCCGCGCTGCTGCCAGCCGGGCGGGGGGCACCGGGCCGGGAGCGCAGCGCGGTGCGGGAGCCGTTAAAGGCTGCAGGGGAAAGTAATAAAGTGTCTCATATTGAGAGAGGACCGTGCAGCCCGGAGAATCCGATATGTGGGCTGTCTTGGGCAGGTTATAACTCCAAGTGAAAACAACCCGACTGCCTTCGCTTATTAACCCTTCTTCATAAATCTCAGTTGTTTCCCTGTACGGCCCCTGGCCAGCGGCCGCTGGTGCCGAGGCTCCCGATGAGCTCCCGGCGAACTGCTGGCGGGGGGCCGGCCCGCGCCTTCCCCTCTGCTGCCGGGGCGCGAATCGCGACATGCGCCAGCCGGCAACCGCGGGGGGGAAAGGCGTTTTGCTCCCGCACCCCTAGGTGACAGAGGAGCAGGTGCTGACACGCGGCTGGTGTGTTTGTGTTTCACTTGGAAGCGAAGGGCCGCCGCCATTCCCGGCTCGGACAGAGCCCGGGCGGGCCCCGCTCCCCGCCGGCCGCGGCCCCGCAGAGGCCGGGCCAGCGAGGCGCCCCCGCCCGCCCCGCGGGTCTATTTCCAGGCAGAACCTGTGAATAAAGCGAGAAGCGTTGCTTATTGTGCTTGTATTAATTAATGAGGGATTCGTGCGGCTCTGGCGGTGCCGCAGCCAGGGCGCGGAGCAGCCCCGCGCCGGTCGCAGCCGCGCCACGCACAGAGCCCAGCGGGTCGTTTCACCKGTTTATTTCACGTTAAAGTTTAGATACAATCGAAATCCTCGTACGCACCTTTTAATAAAAGTAGTAATCTCTTTGAGTACTGCAAAATTATAGCATTTACATCTTTAAAAGACTGTAAACAAAATAATACTAGCAAATAAATAATACTAGCATCGAAGTATACATTGTCAGGTATTTTTAGACGGCCGTATAAAATGCGATCTGATTTATAGAATATAATACAGATAAATGCTATAAATAAGTGGATATCAGAGTCAGCGGGAAACTTCCTAGCGAGGGGTCCGCTTGTGCTGCCGGCACCGCCCGCGGGGCTTGCGCGGCCGCGCCGAGCCGCGGGGCCCCGCGCAGGGCGCTGCGAGCGGGCGGGCGGGGGCTGCGCGGAGGCTGCGGCCGCGGCCGCACCCGCGGGGGCTCCCCTGCCCCGATCCAGCCCCGCCGCCGCAGCCCCGGGACCACGCCGAGCCTCCTCCCCCGCCTGCCTGCACTGAGAAACCTTATTTCTGGTTAAGAAAAATAAAAGTCCCATTTAAACTTTATTGAATTAAAGCAAAAATTAATTTTCGATATTCACACATATATTACAGAGTAATAGTAAAAGTTCAGTATACTTCCTGGCGTTTAGTTGGGCCACATTGTACAAGAGCAAAACAAGCATCAAAACATTTAGCAGCCTTAAATTTCACAATCACTCAGAATTACATAGAAATATTGAAATACTCTAGTCAGCCTTGGCTGTGAATAGTTCTTCGTGTAGAAATTTTTCCTTTTGCCAGCCAGTACACAGCAAGAATTGCATTTTCCCTTCCATCATGGCATCCATGTATTCAAAAATACTTTGCTTTTTTTTTTTTTTTTTTTTAAAAGTTAAACTCAGAGAAAGAGTCAAGATTAACATGTTTTAAAAACAAAACTACAAAATATGCTGTAAAGGACAATGAAAATATCTAAAGTCTACTTGTGTGAGTCAGAAACCATGGGGGAACGATGGCAGATTACACCAGTGACACAGAGATGGGAACTAATTTTGTGGGAGGAGAGAGAAGAATATAAATGGGGGTTTGATCAATTATAGTGTCTCCCGCCTGTTGGCTGCAACACAACAAAAATAAGTAGTAATTCTTCAAAGCAGATGTACACAAACCTAAGCAGGATTTAGCTTCTTTAATATTTGAATGTAAAAAGTCTGCTGTCCACGACTCTTTAAAGCCAGCTACGACTTGGGAATTCGTAAGAGATTCTGACTCTCCCTTTTCTTGGATGAAAAGTGATTTAAAGCGGGAACACTAGAAATCCAGAGAACGTTGAATACTTCCAGCCTCCCATCAAGTTTCCTCTCTCCAGTTTTAGATAAGCTCTGTCTCCTTTCTCCATCTGAATGAGGACTCCATTGCTAGCAGCTTCTCGGGTCACATCTTGGTCCCCTGCAAAGGCAGAAATCACTGGCCACCCATTTAGCATCAAACTCACCTAAAGAGCAAGATAAAACAAAGCCCTCCGTCAATTAAAGTCAGACAATGACACCGCCGGGGCTCGCCTAGCAGGCAAAATGCTTAGTTAAGAAAGGGCCTCTTTTGACAGCTGAAACTCCAGCCCCATAAAAATGAAATATCAATCTGAACCCAGCTAAGGTATGTACTTAAAGGAAGAAGCCTTTCACCGCCGTTTTAGACCGACAACCACATCAAAACACCCGGTGCATATAAAACAGGAGATTGATCCTATTTTGAAGAATTTCAATAGGGTGCCTGTGTTTTCAGGCTATGAAAAGAGGTCTGCTCATACTTATTGAAAGGTGGCTTTATGCGAAACCTCAGAGACAGCGAGGAGCGGAGCCACAGCCGCCAGAGTCAGCGTGTTTGAAGTGTATTCAAGAGGTAGTTTTCCTTTGTTAGGCAGCAAAGACAATATGCCACAACACAGTCAATAAGCTCTGCTCAGCTCGCATTAATGATGCCAGGACTGCACACCCCACATTAACAATCCCCTGCCTGCCCAATCTAGACGTGTGAAGCTGCTTACACCAGAACGGTGCTATATAGCTGTACATTCACCTTTGCAATGTGCATTGCTACGCAGACAGATTTCCTGTCTAGGTTATGCTACCTGGCTTCAGGCCGGTAATTTATTATCCCTACCTTGAGGTGCGTATGCATCGAACCACCTACAAAAGGCGTGTATAGGGTAGCTCCATACACACACACAGAGCTATAGTCCTTATCGTATCCATGCCATAGGCGCCTCCCTGCACCCCAAATCCCTATGAAACCTCCTGCCACCCGAGAGCGGCTGAGGAGCCCACCGAGGGCCACGGTTCCCACGGGCTGTGTGTCTGTGGAGGGATGCTCCCCCCCGGCGCTCCGCGGCTCGGGGCAGCCCGGGGGCTCGGCCAGGCTGGGAGTGGATGGCAGGCGGCCGTCGGGGTCTCACCTGCCGTCCCGGGACGGCTCACGCGGGCAGGGGCCGGGCGGAGGCCTGGTGAGGCTGCGCGGCCCTTTGGGCACAGTCCCCCCGGGCGGGGAAGCGCCGGGAGGTCTGCGCTCCCGGCGGCGGCTCAGGGGCGCGTCCCTGCCCCGCCGCCCGCACCGCCCCCGTCCCCGCCGGGCCGCGGACCCGCTCCGCTCCCTCCCGCGGTGCCCGCGGAGCGAGGCGACGGCGCTTGGGGCTGACCTGGATAGTTTGCCTGTTGTACACTTTCACCACGTGAAAATTAAAACTGTAAATCCCTTTCCTGGGCGAGATAAAAGTGCTCCGCTCCGAGTCGAAGTTGCTGCCGATGTTCACTAGTACCTGGAAGGGAAGGGCACCGTCAGACCGCCGCGGGGCCGCCGCCCAGCCCCGCTGCCGCCCCCGGCCCCCAGCGCCCCCCCTCCCGCCGGCAGGGCCCGGCGGGGCGGCGCGTCCCCGGCCCGGCCCCGTCACCTTCCCCGGCAACTTCTCTCCTCCCGGAGAGGCCGGAGCCCCGCCGCGCCCGCCCCACCTGGTCGAAGTAGATGATCATGGTGCGGTTGCTCATCTCGGAGGGCTCGTGGTTGGTGCTGCGGATGGCGGAGAAGGCGACCTTGGCGCTGCCGGAGCGCACGGAGATGCCGAGGGCCGTGCCGGTGGGGTCGGAGGTGGGGTTGGAGTCGCACACCACGAGGCACTTCCCCTCCAGCACGATGGGCTCCGTCTCGTTCTGCCCGCACGCCAGCCACGCCGCACCCAGCAGCAGCCCCAGCCCCAGCCCCAGCCCCGGGCCCCGCATGGCGCCGCGCTCCCTTCGCTCCGCGCCGCGCCGGGCGGCACGTCCGGGCTCCGCTCCGCTCGCTCCCTGCCCCGCCGCGCTCTCAGAGCGGGGCCGAGAGCGCCCCGCCGGGTGGGAAGCGGCCGCGAGGAGGCACGGGAGCGCCGGCACACATAGCGCGGTGCCGAGCCGAGCCGAGCCGAGCCGAGCCGAGCCGAGCCGCCCGCCGCGCCG
>JAYKAV010001000.1:2993281-3025493 GCA_035582835.1 Phoebastria nigripes | reverse complement strand
CACCGCGCGGGGCTGGGGCGGCGCGGCCGGGGGCGCGGGGGGGAGAGCCCCCGCGGAGCGGAGGGGCCCGCGGCAGCTCGGCGAGGACCGGGGTGTCGGGCAAAGCCTGGCTGAGGGCCCGGGGGCGGAACGGGGCCGCGGCTTCCCGCTTTGCTCCTGGGCGAGGAAGGCTGGAAGGAAACGGGCTGCTGCGCGGTGGGGCAACGGCCTGCCGCCGTCTCCGAGCAGAAATAGCATCACCGGGTGTGCTCTGAGCCGCGGACGGATCCGCCCCCCCGCGCCCTCCCAGCCGGAGATCGCACCGAGGAACGGGATGCAAAGGGCCCCCCTTCCCGGGGTGTCCGATCTCCGCTATCTCCTTCAGCCGCCGCGTTCACATCTCGAGGAGCAACGAAACGCGGTGCCTCCGGCAAGGCTTCCCGAGCGAGAAACTTTAAAAGCATATAGAGACTTTTCTGGCCGTCAGAGCACGCAGCTGTTAGGGAGAGTTACACCCCCGGTGCCTGCCCTGCCCGTGCTTCGTGCCCTGCCCCCGGATGGCTCCAGCCCGGAGTGCGTTTTTAGAGCCGTTGTTATTTCCTTAAAGTGCAAAGATTGCTTTGTCTTGGTGGACATCTGACCAGTGTTCATTCTGGATGTGCTGTCAAAAAATCATAACCCGGGATTGCAAAAGAAGAGATTTACTGATGAACCATTAGAGACAAACCACTGGAACAAAATAATTTTCTAACTGGCAGATCTGTTTGCAAAATTAAACTTATATTCAGAGATAAAAACTTATATGGAGTTTGTAGCATCCTCTCTGGGAAATTGAATATCATCCAAAACTGGGCTCCAGGGCAAATCATTATGAATTTTGCTAAAGGCTTTAATTTATTTTACTGTGCTGTTCTGATTGTGTGATTCATAAGATTTTACCTGGCAAATTGAGCTCTCTCTGAAAATTGCTACAAATAAAACTTTAATCATATTACTGCCCTGCTAGGTTAAATGCGTGTCTGTAAAGTTGCTTGGACGGAAGTCTGTGAAGTATCAGAGTTTGCCCGTGGGTTGGTACTGGCTGGCTCTGAGGGGACGGGATGTAGCTGTAACCAATGGCATCATACCTCAAGGAGGATCAAAATACTCTGCACTTTATTTTAGACATTCAGCAGTGAAGCAGTCTGGGAACCAATGTAGAGCCAAAATGATTATAGGGGAAGGAAAGTGGTCAGAAAGGAGTTGGAGAGATAATAAAATAGAAACAAAAACTCTCCTGAGAAGTAGAAAATGAGATAAAACTGAGTGGGTGGAGCCACAACCTGTTAGAAGGTGTGTTACRTTTTACTTCAAGACACAAGCTTATGATTTATAATGTATTGTTACTGCTGACCTTCTTAACTGAGTCTGAAGTCAGAATCAGAAACTTTTTTAAAAATAAAATTAATATTTCTAAATGTTTCTAAGGGGTACTAATAAGGCTAAAGCAAATAAAAATCAGCAAAAATGAGCATTTTGCACCCTTGTCAGTACTGGCGAAATGACATGGGGAAATGGAAACTGGAGGAGCGCAACTCTGCCCTTTTAAATTTTTTGAGTGCTTGACTGTGTGTTCTTCCAACACACATGGCTATTTTTTATGTAAAAAATATTCATATATCTCTCTTTTAAGACACTTGTGCATGACAGAAGTCAATTCTCTTGTGCTATAGAGCTTTTTATTTGTAGTTTGCTGATTTGAATCCAGGAGGGGTTTCCCTCCTGAGCTGGAAGGTGCCCTTGATGTTTTGTGGTGACCCCCCTGGGAGGAGGCAGGGTGGGCCTTCCTCCCCCGCTGCCTTGACCACTTCGCAGGCTCTGACGGATGGAGTTAACAGGAAGAACAAGAACAGACGGGCCTGTAAGAACGAACAAATCTGTCACTTTCACCAGAAGCCCTATTCCTCACACAGGAGGTGGGCGGGCAGGCAAGGGGGGATGCAAAGTTTCCTGTGCCAGACACCATCGTTGCCACAGACTATCAGTCTTGCACACTTGACTAGCACTGTAGCACCCAGCTTCTGCAGTTCTGGCTTTAACAAAGTAACACCAGCCATGCAAATTAGACATTACTTCATTTTCATTAAATGTCACATGCGGTGCTAGGCAGTTATGCTGATTTTCTCTGTATTGGTAACAGCCTCTGACTCGTACTGGGAACAAAGAAGAGACGCTCAGCAGGAGGATGTAGGTACTGATATATAAGAACATGGCGTAATTAGTGATGTGTGTCAGAGAGCTCCCAAGCTAGAAGTGCAGATTTGCAAATCCAGATGTTTACAGAGGGCCAGGAATTACATTACCCCATCTAATTACAAACTGCCTTGTTAATCAATGTCACTGAGAAACAATAGGGCAATTGTCATTCAGATACAATGGGAATGGTGTCAAGGTATTAACAAACTGTAATAGATGTTGTAGTTATTAGACTGAAATGAACTTATTTGTCAAGCAGAGCTCTTTGTTTGTTTGATGTTTGCTTTTAAGAAATACTTCTGTGCATATGGAGAAAATGTGCAAACTGTCCATTGCACAGTAACTAGCCATGACCTTGATGTTGACAGATTGACCACAGACTATTAGTTTGTAGAACTCCCCTAATGTTTCACCCATGGTTAAAGAAAACAAACAAACAAACAAACCACTTGGAAATAATCTGGAGGGAAAAAATTTAATGAAATGATCCTCATAAGTCTCTGAAGAACCGCTTCAGGACTGGTTACTATCCTGCTCAAATCACAAGAGGGTTGCTTATTTTCTTCCAGAAAAAAGTATGGAGAGACCAAAATAACCTGGTTTTTACCTCTTACAGAAGCAAGTTTAAAGCTCAGAGGTACTAAACTGTTATCTGTAGAAACCAAAATATAGTTTAGCCACAAAGCAGTTTAAATCATGAGCAGCAGCAACATTACCTGCCCTGCATTACTCTGTCAGTGAGCCTTAATCCTGTTTTAGGAAAATCATCCTTAGAAACTGAATCTCACTAGACATTTAACTTTAGCTTCACTTATGAAGAAAGCCTCTAAGGGGGGCAAACATAAGCTTCTCTGAAAACAGGTACAGAGAAATCTACTGGAAACCTTTATTTTTCCTTCGGGAGAATAATTTATCAAGAGTTTAGCTAGCTGTGTATACAGCCACCTTTTCACAGACTACTTGCCTTTTGATTTAATACTTCTTGAGTAAGAAATGCAAGGTCTGGCCCATAACTGGATAACTTATATGAAATGCAGTTTGTTCACAGTTCTGAAAATGCAGTTTGTTCACTGCTATATTAGTTTATGAAGTATAACAGCAAAAAGCAATTCAGGGATTTATATATGCCCATATAAACTTAAGATACTTGTCTTCCTGAGCATCTGCTGGGATTCTGTACAAAGTCTGAAGATGTGTGAAAATGACATTTAGAGCAAAACAGCTCTTGCTGATCCATACTGTGCACTATCTACAACCATCTGATTTGCTGTTGTAAGAGAAGTTTGCATGTATTTATGGTGATTTGCTTATGGTGTCACCTTCAGCTTCCACAGCAAGCAATTAAGGTATCTCAAAGAGCAGACTGAGTTCAGTGAGAGAGTGCACAGCAGGAGCAGATGAACTGTTAAGGTGCCATCCAGCAGAAATTATCTGTAATGTTCCACACCCTGTAGAGTAAGAAAGGCCACAGAGACTTGCCGTGCCACACGCCTGCCAGCGCAGGTCGTACACAGCAAAGAAAGGACAGAAAATGGCACAGACAGGCTGGTTCAGGTGCCAGGGGAGAACACCACCAGGCCATGGGAATTCTCTCGTGATTGCTTGTGGTTGCAGGAGAAAGATGGCATCACTGAGGGTAAAACCCATCAGTAGCATGGACACCTAAAGAGTGCATATGCTTTCCAAGGTGTGTGCCTGAGAATAACTGCCAGGTGATCATTTGCATATGTTCGTATCCAAACGTTCTGTAATTTTATTTGATCAAATGAGACCAGATTGCTTCCCAAAATTAATCATGCACTCCTTCCTACAGAAAAATAGTTCCGATTTTTACTTTCGCATCTCACTTCTGGCCAGAGAATATCAAACAAAATAAGCTTAGTGTTTTCTGTGTACCTTCATGTGTTTTGAAATGTTCAAAAAGATTGTGATAGAATGTTGAAATAAAAATTCACCTTTTGCAGTTTGCAATCATGGCAAACCTCAGAATCAGAAGTGGGAATTTTTTGGATGGATACGGGTAATTGCGAACAGAAGGTCAAAGGGGAAACTGTTACACAATCTTAACCAAAGTGGGAATTGCAGGAGTAAATGAATATAAAATTGTCTACCTTGAAGGATCATTGGGCTGCACAGATATTGGGTTTTGTATATTTTGAAGAACAACACAGTTTATTAAGATAACGTGGATAATGTAATCTGCTGCTTTTTATTGACTGCCTGCAATACAGTATTTGACTTCTAATCTCCCATTTATATATTATATAGGGCAACTTTAAAACTGGGAAAGAATATTAGCTCACTGCTAAAGATATGTGAAAACACCATCCTTGAGACAACTATTAAATATTCTGGTTTATACAACCATAATTGTCCATATGTAATACAGTGCTGTCAAGCTTTTCTTTTCTCTTTTTTTAAAAAGTAACATTGGATTTCAGTCTTACCTTAAGAAGTGTCTGCTTTACAGCTAGATCTCTGTTGTTGTATTTACTGATAACATGCAAGTTAATTCGTTACTTAGATGGGATATTGGCAGGTTTTCTTTCAGGTACAAAAAATTCCTAAGTGAGCGATGATGCCAAGGTCAGGAGCTTGATTTGTTTTTCTTCTGTCAAAACAAGTGCATTGTTACAAATAAATAACTCAAACTGGAAATCAGTCACCATTCAGATAGGTAATTATATTTTAACAGGGCAAAATCCCAACCCAAGCTGCCAGAGAACACTCAGCTAAAGCCAGCATGGGTTGGAACAGCGTGTGTGCTCGCTGTAATTGTAAATGTGGCCACCTCGGTCATGCTGCCTCTTCAGACTTAAAAGAATTAAGACCAAAGCTGTCCAAATGTTAACTGAAACTCCTGATAATTAGGGGTTATTAGGGGCTGTTGGCTGGCTTTATTTTCTACCGCAGTACTTTTGTATTTGTGGATTCTATTTATACACAGAATTAAGAGCTCTGTTTGAACAGGTAATCCAATCTCCTCTGTGTAATTTAGCCAATGATTTTATTTTTTTTCTGGCCCTTAATTCTGGCTGTGTTTCAGGATGTACGGTGAAACTGCAATACTAAAAATAATCACATTCAATATATTTTATCTGAAAGGATAAACCAGGCCACCTTGGAAATGTTGGGTAAAATCCTGAATTTTTTTTACTTACGGAGGAAGCACCAGAGGTGCTGAGGGGAACTTCTCCGTGTGCATCCTTCCCTCTAGTGGCTGCTCTTCTCAAAGTAGCAACACTTCAGCACTTCTGTATTAGGTACAAAGTGATGGGTATAGGATGGAGGGAAGCTAGCCAGGAAGGAGACAAGTAGACACAAACTTTTAGGTACCAGAAAATTCAAATCTCGTGATGAGCCATACTAAGACAGAGATACAAGAGCCATGGATTTGACAATATTTTTGTGAAAAATGCAGTGTGTTCTTGAAAGGTGATAGTAATAGTGATCACTCACATGCAAGACCAGCTTCTCAGCCACTTTACAGTCTCTCACACCTATCCTTTTTGTTGGTCTGTCTTGTTTTCCCATATTCCTAGTGCTTGCAGGACTCACGGAGTTAGAAAATACAGCAGTAACAGCCCATAAACCAGCTGTCCCTCTTGTATCCCTTCCACACATTTTTCTCCTATCTGCTACATACTTTCTCCCTTTTGTCTGTCCTTTTCTTTTCAGCAGCAGTAAACCCACAACCAAGTCTCCATGTTCATTGCTTACTGTTCTGCTATTCCTGCTCTGGGATTAGTACCTATCATACAACCCAGCACCTCTTCCCAAATTGTTATCAAAGTGATGAGTCAAACCCACGACTGTTAGGAGGATGAGGAGGCTGAGACAGCACTGCAGAAACACAGCTACCCCTAGGTAGAAAACAAGGCTGCAGGGGTACAACCAGCACGTGGAATATTTCCTAAAGACTTATTCCTTGTCTGCACGCAGCAGTGAGTGGTCACACGCAATGAAGTCCATGCACTGTATTACATCTCTGGCCAGCTTTTCCAGGCATTGCAGCAGGGACTCAGTTTAAAGGCCTCAAATGGAGTGGGTAGGCTGCAAAAAAAACAGGGGGAGAGAAAACATGCTGGAATTCCATTCATGTCTCACATGGATGCCAAACTGTGAGAGTTTTCCAGCCCTTCAGCTGGAGACACCTCTATTCCTCTCTGCTTACTCTCACCCCTTTGCTTTCTTCCATTTTTACTAGTTTTATAGCAGGCTTGCTCTCTCCAGCCAGACTCATTTATTCTGGTTCTGAACAGAACGGTCTAGGTCCTTGTAATCTACAGTAGCTGGGAGACTTCCTTACTTGTCATTTACTGCTCTGACAGTATATGATAACAAAGGCTATTAGATACCTCTCCTTTTTCGCTGCACATATTGGACATATGTGGTACCTGGCACAGAAACTATTACAGGGCAACCCCAGGGTGCATCCCAGGGCACACTTCCATCAGAAATCAAAATCTGACAGGACAATGATGACTATCAGATCTAGGGGGTTAACTTTTAACCATAAGTTACTGGCAATTAAAATCCTGATATTATTATTTCATTAAGGGCTCCTCCTTCTGAGTAACTAATTTGTTATTCAACCAGTTAAAAGTGTCTATAGCCTTCCCAGCAGAATTTAGACCAACCCCTGGTTAAAGAATAAATCTTTAAAATAATGGATTACTTACAAGATCTTTGAACTTCTACTGGGACAATTCTCACTGCATTTATTTCTCTCTAGGTTTGGATGGGAAAATTATTAGTAGTTATGTGTATTTTCAGCAAAAAAGTAAAATAGTAAATTCCATCAAACACTGACTACAGCTACTTTTTAATCATAAAATTTTACAAATTCCCCACCAGTGAGCTCATTAGTGTAAATGATAGAGCCTTATCTCAGGTTTAAAGTCAGCATTTTTCCTTAGCTACCAAACAGCCTGTTTTCTTTCGTGACATAGTAATGGAGGACTTTACTCCAGAGAGGGGGAAAATATTCCTCTCTGTTCTTGCAGGGCAATCGAGTAGGGCTGGTAAAAACCAAGCAGACTGAGTGGGATTTCAGTGTTGTCCGTATCCTTCTGGAAGCCTTTTCTAAAAGGAACAGAGCCTTTGCAGGGGAGAGAAGTGCACATTGCACCACAAGCCTGTTGTGAGGGGTAGATGTCAAGGGATGACAGAGGAAGGCTATTTCTAAAGAAAATAATAGGCTCTCCCTATTCTCCCTCCCTATTCTACCCTCCAAAATCTTTGTGACATACAAGCATTACATGACATACACGTTAGTGTACGCATCAGTGTTGCTCAGCACACACTGGTACCTCACCAGAGCTGGGAAACTGCGGAGTCACGCTGGCAACAGTCACAGGCGGTGGAGGTCTCCAGCAGGAGCACCTGCAGAGGTAGTGCTAAGAGAAACAGGGCTGAGCTCTTAAAGACACCGGCAACTACAGATAAAGATAACGCTTAAAAATTTTGAGTTGAAAATGATGACTTCAGATGACTTCAGTGGCCGAGAGAGGGGAAAGGGAGAGCAAAACCCTGAGTACCAGGCAAATTCTCATGACTTATGGCTGGAAACAACTAGCCTAGTAACTGTAGGGTAAACTTGTAAGCCAGCATACAAACACTGTTCCACACTGCTTATTGAACTCTGCTTTTTATGTATAGTGATCTCTTGCATTCATCACAGTACATCAAAATAACTGTAATGAACACAGTCAAGGGCTAAAGTTGGACTGTTCAGAGGGTTCACCGTGTTTGGGTTAGCTGTTCAGAAAGGGGGAGGTCATTATGTCCAGTGTTCATCTGCTGCTTTCTGAAATTGTAATATAGCAAATTTCCATCTTCTGAACACTCCCAGTATTTTAAAGAGTCGTTTGTGGCTCTGAATGAGAGCTCCATCCTCCAGTGCTCATTCAGGCAAAATCCTGTTTGGCTCCCGGCAGCGCTGGGGAGCCCAGCTCGTGTCTGCACCCGCAGGTCCCGGGGGGCCAAGCGGGTGCCTGGTGTGCCAGCGGGCTCCAGCAGCTCCACTCCGACCTCGGCGGCAGGCAAGCTGCAAGGCAATTTGCTTGAGTGACATGAGAGAGAAAATAGGATAGCTGCAGACTGGAGAGCCTTTTCTGGTGAAACACGAGCAGTCTCCAGCAGCGCAACAAACAAAATAACAAACAAGGGGATGTGGACACGTAGATTTTGTAAGTTGAGTTAATAAACGCTGGAGGGACATAGCTGTTTGTGCCATAAACTCAGCAAAGATTTCTGAAGGAAACCTTCTGTCCCTAGAGTCAAGTGCAATCTAGTTCAAAAAAAATCCTGAAAGGAAGTAAAATACTTTAATTCGGGGAGGAGAGAATATATCTCATAGAAAACAAACTGTCTTCAATTCACTAACTGGAGCAACATTGTTTAAATATTATTAAGCTGTGAAACAAAGTGTCATCATTAATTTGGCTTGGGTCAAGCAGCGCATTCCCTCCTCTCAATTCTAGATTTCTGATTTTGCAGCAAGCTGGTCCTGCCGTTCCCCTGCGTGGGCAGGGGTCCCCCCCACTACAGCATCCTTTGCAGTGCTGATTCCCTGTAAAGCTCCATCCAAAGCCTATCAGGCTCAGAGTCCATTTTTTCTTTCATCTTCTCTCAACCTTGAGTTTATCTCACCATCCATGGATTCAGATATTTTATGTCATTTCTGGAACTGCATTTGCACTACAAGATAAGGGGAGAAAAAGAATAAAGAGAACTGCTTCACATGAAGAGCGGACTTTCAGATTTCCGTTTTTTTCAGGTTCACAGAGCACAGGGAAGTGCCTGTATGTTGCAGTAAGCTCTGGGCCTGCTACAAGGCTCAGGGGAGTGGAGAAGGGATTTTTTTTATTTACTGAGTATCACAAGGACCCCCTCAATGGCACCAGTGTGGAGGGTGACTGGGCAGTTCTGCTCTTCCCCAAGGGCCAAATCTACTTGTTTTGGAAACTGCTGATGCACATGAACTTCAAAGGAGATGATGCAAATTGCACTTCATGTAGTTGTGGCTACTACTTGGGCCAAATTCTCATTTACACTGGAGTAATTTTTGCATGTATATTAAACACCAGAGAGGAGGAAAGAACTGTTGATGAATATGGGTACTTAGTTCTTCATCTACACTGCCTCCACATATACATTTCATCCCCTGAAAAAAATTTCCAAGTTAAGCCTGTCACAAATACCATATTTTCTTACATATTCCTTCCTCTAACTATACCCACAAGCAGATTGTCCATCAGTGCCACCAGCAGCTTGTGACAAACTGCTGTTTCAGTAATTACTGAAGGTCTGTATTACATTTGTGATGCTGTTCACCGGCGGGGTTCAAACCTAGAAAGACAGGCATCATCATTTTTCTTCTGAAGCCGAGACCAAGCCTGAGTCACTGGGCTGGCCACTGACTGGCTCAGCACACCAGCAGTGGCACCAAACATATTGTATTTATTGAATATTACGGAGGGGAACAATGAGATATAGGATGGTAACAGCAGTGATACAAAGGGAGCTAGACAGCACCGGATAAGGAATCGAGTCAGGTATTGGCCAGCCACCAGGACGAGCATATTTATAACAAAGATCATTTGAGGGTCAGAATCAGGACATAAAGGGAATCTGCTTTGTTTGCAGTCCCCTATATTTGGAATGATCCACACTTCACCACCATCATTCAGCACATCTTTAGGGTACAAAAATGCCTATGTATTTACCAAGATTTTAATAAAAAGTATGTTTTTCCTTTTGCACTTGATGACTTTTTTATTCTTTTAGCTTTTCAAGTAAGCTAGGACTTCTTCATTTGGGTTATGTAAAATATTTACCTATGGAGAAGCCTCGCTGCGTTCAATGACTGCACCGCACCATTTTCTTACAGGGTCAGCAAAATTCTTAAAGGCTGGAGTGTAAAAATTGTGTTGCATTGCATTTGCGCATTGCCTTTCCTTTATCCACAGAAACTCACCTCACTTGCCTAAGCCCTTTTGCATACTAGGTTTTATTTACAAATTGGCAGTAAAGTGCTGTAGTCTCTTTGACAGTTTGCAATTAATTGCACACAATCTGTTTAGGCTTCAAGATGCACCTTTCATAAATGATGATATATTCCAAAAGGCAGTCCAATTGGCTGCTTTGCATATTGCATATATTTTTCATATTTCCGAGACAGGACATATGCAAAATCATTTTACTGTGGCACAAACACAGGAAAGATGATTTGGAAGAAAGGCCAGAGGCCAGAGGTTCTGTTTCTAATTCTTCCACTCACCTGCTGCAGACTGTGGGTAAGTCATCTAATATTTCTCTGCCTTTCTTCTGCGTCTGCACAAGGTTGTTTATTCTTCTAAGAGCTGGAATTCAGTGAATGAAACTCTAATTTATTATTATTAATATATTCCAATAAATGGTTGCAGTGCTTTAGCATTGCTTTAAAGACAGTCAAATAAGTATTAAAGAAATAGTGAATTGTAAGAAATGGCAGTTCAGTCCATCTGATATGCCTGCATTGAAATGTTACTTGTGGGATGACCTCCTCAGCACAAGAAACTGATAAAGGTGTATCTGCTAAATGGATCCCAGAGTCTTGAGAAGCTTCTTCTCTTTTCACTCATACATTGTGTAAAGAGTGACGTGAGTCATGTGGCCCAAATCACTAAAAGCAACTTTTACAACATAAAGCATTTAAATGTGCCAGTAAATACCTTATATTGGCATCATATCTATCACCATTCTTACAACTAGCTCCTGTCTACTTTCGTTATTCTCTCCTTCCTCCCACCCTGTCTTACTGTTTTGAATTACGGGCAACTCTTGGAAAAGCGACATACACTTTAATTATACATGTAATACTATAATTGAATCAAACTACTTTGTCTCCCAAAAAAGCTATTCTTTATTTGCTGGCAGGCTGCTTGTTTGTGATCCTAGCATTGTCAGTCACAACAGGAAAGCCACCTTAGTCATAAAATAGCTATTGTAGAGGAAGTATTATTGGTTCTGTATGCGGCTCTTTAGCAGTAATTATGTACAGCTTTTAGTAATTTTGAGAGCCACCCAAGCATCATTGATACAAACCATTTGCAATGACATGCAATGATGCCTGTACAGTATTTTTACAAGCAAACTAAAATAAGACATTTTGGTGGTTACATGTAAATTAGCCTTGAGGCTTGCAATGCAATGCTCATCAAGTGTGTAACATTTAATTACAAGACCACTGAGCATGAGTGAGGTCCTCTGCACTTTTCATCCCTGCAACAGAAAGATTCTCCCACTGAACTGACAATTTGAATCCTCTCATCAGATGTGGAGTGAATCCACCGCTCCCTCAGCAGGCCAAACTGGCATTTAAGGGACTGATGTCTTTCAGGACCCTATTTGGTAAAGTACTTCATGGAGCTACTGGTGCTTGAGATACCTTGTTGAATCCCATCTGTGAGGAACTGAGAACTGCAGGCACTAGGTACAACGTACCATCAGCCCATAATCAGTGGGAGTTGCACCTAAGGAAGAAGAGCTCAGTCTGGGCCATTCTGATTTCTACCTTAATAAACAAAATCGTACTGCACTTCAGGAGCTACGTAATGTGCAGTGTCTTCATACGTTCATGCAGAACTGGTTGCTGCCGACATGCCTAAGTGTACAGGAGCATAGGAAACTCCAGCAATTCTGTGTTCTGCACTGAATCAGTGCAGTTTGCATCCACTTGTGCATGGAAGTATGGATTAGATCTTTCATTGGGTCTAGCCCCTAGCACAAACAAAACTAAATTATTATTTGTCTCAGCCTTTACTTATAGATGCTTCTGGAAAGGTAGTGAATGTTTTGTTGTGGGGTCTGGGTTTCAGGCTGTGTACCTATTTTCTAAATCTTGGACTCTGATATTCATAAGGTGGCTGGTGTGGCCAAAGAGTGGTAAAACAAGGGAGAAATCCCACAAGACAGATTAAACACATGGACGTTAAGTCCTCCAAGCCCATTCAGAGCTATATAACTGCCTGCCCTCTACAGATACCTTGGAATCCTCCTGTTAGGGTTGCCAGTGGAGGTGCCTGGTGGTCTGCTGACAAAGCAGAGGACTAGCGAGTGCCTAAGAAGATGCACACAAAGGTTTCACTTGTTCATGGTCTCTCTCCAAGACTGACCACACATGATATGTAATGAACAACTGTCCTCCATGTGTTTCTTTCTCTGACCGACTTTCCCCTGCCTCTGACATGCTCTTGACCATTTCAGAGCCCAGTGACTATTGTCCCCAGATTCTGGGGGCTTGTGAGTCAGGCCCACACTGCTGAACCAGAGTTCCCTGTCCTTATCCAAAAGAAACAGGACTGCGGCAAAGGTGGGGGAAAGGGACAACCGTGAGACTAGACTGCAAGTCCCTGGCGGCACTCAGAAGGACCAGAGAATGATGTGCAGAGGTGTTGGCAGCTGGTTACCTAAATACTGTATATATTGTGAGCTTTTGTTTGGGGCTCATAGACTCTCTGTTAACATGTTTTGGTTTCTGGCTGCATACATTATTCTCCAAGTGAAACCCTCAATGAATGCACTCGTGGGTGTTTTTCATGAGTAATTCTACCAGCTTAGTGACAAAGCTAGAAAAGGACATATGTGGAAATTGCAAAGTATCTCATCCAGGTAAATTCTGTGGCAAACATTTATAGCTTACTAAGTTTTGCCTAGTCTGATAATGAATGTTGTAATTTCATATCTGTTTTCTTAAGGTGATAAAGCTTGGAGCTACATAAATATGTGCAAAATTTGGCCTTAGTTTAAAAAAAGTGTAGAAAGTTTCTATCCACGTTTTTAGTCTCTATCTTTGATAAGCTACATAAAAAAACCCCAAACAAACAAACCAGAAAGATAAAGGGGGAAAGAAACAAATACTGTTGTGAAAGAGTAAACTGTGTAACAGTCTAGTCTTGCTCAAAATTTTAAGGGCCTCCTCATTTTTGAGTTTTGAATACTTGAAGTTGACAAAATTAGCATGTCAGGAGGAAGGAAAGTTTACAAGAATTTGATTACAAGAATTGATTGAAATTAATTGAATTAACTTCTTGATTACAAGAATCAAATAGAAAATCAATTAGCCATTTCAAAATCCAAAATTGATGCTATTTTCAAGTATGCTTGAGAGAGAAAACATGATTCTATAGGTTTGCTGGAGGCAGGAGTTTCGTTTTCAGTTTCTATCTAGTCTAGCAAATGTATTTGCTAACTTACTTGTTACAGACAACATTATGTGTGTGTTGTCCCAGTTCTCTAGATGCTGGAAAATGAGAAGCCTGAGGAACTGGCTGCCCTGCTGGATGTGGCAAGGGATATGACTCGATCTGGGACAGCTACTGTTAATGTTCTGGAAAAATCTGGCTTCCCAACATTGAAATGTTACCTTTTTATGCAAATAGTAGTCACAACAGCATGCTCAATCTTTGCTATTTCATGATTAGTGTTCTTATGTCCAATCAATAAATCCCCAGAGTCTCTCCCTGTAATGGCCATTTTGCTCAGTCTCTCCAGTAGGGAGGTCTATTTAGCAGCAGGTTTTCAGCAGACCAAAATGTGGAATCAATAGCCTGAGAATAATCTGCCCACTTGTCCTTATGAAATATTTGTATTTTTCCATGCAAATTCTAACAGACCAAATGACTTTTCCAATATATGAGGGTTTAGTGCCTCGTATGAAAATGCATCAACTACACAACTGCCAGCATACATGACAGGATCTCTCAAGGTCACTAGTGAATTGACTGAAGAGCTTCAATAAAGCTTTAAAGTGAAGTCATGCAGATACAGAACACCCACCTAAATGGTTACAAATTGCCTGTGAGCGACTACAACACACAGGTTAGCGTAGCCTGGGGAGGACATGCGACTTTCCTCTTGTGAGCTCGCTCCACACACCTTACCTCCCTTCTGTTACATGAGACAAAAACTGAAAACCTCTCTGCCATCTCTGCTGTATATATACCTTACCTAGGGAAGGGACACTGATGCCAGCCTCCTTTCTCGGTTGTTTTTACTTGCCTGTGTGGTTGCAGCCCGGTGCAGTACATAACAGCAGCGCACTCCTCGGTCTGTCCCTCGAGCAGAGAGCAGGGGCGGGGGAGCACCTCTGCATGCACATCTGCATTCTGTCCCCCAGGTATCCCTCTCTGGTTTTAACTGTACCATGGGACCATTTAATAAAGACAATAAAATACAATAAAATTATTATTAATAACTGTAATAATAATGGTGATTTAAGAGGACTTAAAAGATATTCACAATTAGTTTCTTTTCTTGACTCCTTTAATATAGTCACAAGAATACAGTAATCTCCACATGTCTTTTCTGATCTGGGATATATCTGTTCTTATCATGGCTTTCAAAGGTGAAGCCCTCAGCAAAGGGCTTGGTTTCATTTTTAGCTTGGTTTCCTACGGAAATGAGGGTCATGCCATTGCTGTCTGTCTGTCTGTCCTTATTTTTCTCTCATATGGCCTTATAGGAACTTTTGAGCCTGTCAGTCAATCTCAGCCAGAATAAAAAAGCATTGTAAGTCTCAAGAATAAATACATGCCTGTAAGACTTCATGGACACTTTTCATTGGGGAGCAGAAGGAAACACAAATTAGGGCTCTCGCTGAGCAAAGGTGAGGAAAACGCCGCCGGTGCCATCTGCTTGGCAGCAGCCAATGGGCAAACCAAGACCAAACTCATCGGCGCRAGGCTAAGTTTGGACAAGGCAGGGCAGAAACAGTTTCTTGGCTGGCGAGGGTGCAACAGTGAGACCCGGCTGCTCCCATGAGTGGGAAGCTCCCAGGAGCACAGGGCACCTCTCCCTCGCAGGCATGTCTCTAGTTCTGCGCTTCACAGCTGTAGTTACAATTCTGTCATCAAATTCTGCCTTCCATGCCAAAATAGTCAGGATGTTTTGCAGATTACACATGGCAATACCATTCCTGTTCTGGAGAGATTACAATTTAGGGGTATAAATTATATTAATTCCTAAAACTTACCGTTTGTCTAAATTTTCAGTTACAGACTGGAATATAATCTCACTGTATCAAAAACATCCAGCTGTTCTCAGATAGGGCCTGATCCTTTTTTTAAAGTAGCCAAAGCAAAGCTCTCACTGAGTTTAGTGGGCAAGTCCAAATTTGGGCTGTGCTCCTTTGTATTTGGTTAGTAGCACTTGACAGGACAATGTAAGCACATTTTTTGTATATACTTCATATGTAGCAGCACTGTGTGGTAGGCAAAAGCAGTGAGAGAAATCCCCACAAAAATAATTAAAAAAACGAACAACTGATGGTAGCAAAGAAAAAAAATTCACCATGAAAAAAACACAAAATCAATAGATTATGGAAGCCACTCTGAAGCTTCCACGGCTATCATCTCAAGGCTTTATTATCAAATATCAAAAAATCATTACTGCAACATCAAAACATTCATAATAACAATATAAAAACTCCACTCAATCTGTTCCTGCAGGGATCTGATCTAAAAATCCACAAGAAAAAAAAATAATTGCTGTGAAAATGGCAGTTAGCCAGTTCAATCATTCTGCCAACCTGGTTCTATAATTGTACACTAGTCACTGCATTTCAGTGCCACCACTGCAGATAACTTCAAAAGAATTGCTCAAGCAAACAAACTATAACCAAATCAGACAAAATATGAAGCCTTTCAGAAAAGCTCATAAGTGCTGTTATCAGGTGCTCTATTTGTGGCTTCATGTCTTTTTATATCTAGCATAACTTGTTCCCTATCACTTAGAAATGATAACTTATAAACCCTACATTGCGTCCTCCCACAAAAGACCAATTCTTACAAACTTTAACGTTCCCCAGATTTCTTTACCTCAAAAGCAAGAGGCACTCCAGATGGCATGGGAAACCTTCATCCTTGCTGTCTATGGGAAAGAAGTTTAAGGAAATCAAGTTTCTACATGGAAGACTTCCTTYGTTTGAGACTAATTCTGCACCTTTCATGCGTACTTATGCATAGCACTTTCAAAACTAACATAGCTCCTTTTTGAACCTACAGACAAATAGAGCTTGTAGTTCATAATGGCAGTATTTGAAGGGGATCATTCTCCATTTACCAGTATAACAAGAAAAGGAAAGAAAGCTTTCTGGTCCAGTTCGTCCAGGGTGATCTGCTTTGTTCTTGTTTGACACCTGAAATCCTAAGTCTGACCTGAGATTTATAATCCCACTCAGCTCTTTGTAGTGCACTGTTATATTTAACAGATATTTATAAAAGCCTCCTGTACTTGGGGACAAATCATAAATATACACTAGTAACAGATGTTTGTCTTTTCTTAAGCTTAAAATAAGTAAAACTCATTGTACTTCCATTGTAACTTGTAAAATTTATACCTTTTTTGGGTGGCTTTCCTCTTGAATGTGTGGGTAGCAGATAGCCCTTCTGAATCCCAGAAAATGCACGGAGTTGGTTGACTAGACCAAAACAAGAAGGTTAAAAATTGAGGGGTGTACACAGGAACGACAGGGTTAAACCAGGATGCTTTCAGTTGGACAAGCTCATGTGAGCTTACTCTGTGATTTTACATGTGGGAGAAGACCTGTGGGAAAAGTACCCAGACCCCCGAAAATGAGATCTTTGTAGGTGAGGAACACAAAATCRAAGTAGCATGTGAGCAGAGCGCAGATCTGGCTTGTATGTATTATATACTGCCTACATGTCCTTGGCTTTTCTTCTGCTACAGGCAGACTGTCTGAAGTCACCCTGCAGCCTTTCAGCTGATAATCTACTTCCTGACAATAACTAGCAAAAGACTAACATTGCATTTGGCTCTGCAGTAGACTCAAAACAGCCCACAGGCACGGCGCAGGGTCAGCCTGCTGCTAAGCTGTTTGTTTATTTTGGTTGACATTTTCCTTTGTCGAGAATCTGTTCCTTGTTATTCAGCACGTACAGCCCTGCACATATCCTATCTGTTTAACTGTCTTTGGATAAAAGTGGGTATTTTCCCATGTCAATAAATGTTCTGGTGTGAAGCTGTGAGCTGGCCTCCAAGAGAACCACCCCCTGCTGAGTATCTCACTTCTGCATTGAGTTTTCTTTGTTAACCATGTGCAAAATAAGAAGGCTTTCTGTCTAGCAAAAACCCGTCATTAATTTTTCATATGAGGACTAAAGTCTTGAACAGAATCCTTGAGTGGCTTCAAAGAAAAAGGAATAATAAAACCAAAGAGCTACATTTTCCTTTTTCCTATCTTAGTTATTTGATATTTTAAGAAAACTTTGTAATGCAGAACTACAGTTCTCTCAGCTTCATGGTGACACGTTCATTCTGAAGACTACATTTGACCTTCAACTTTGTCCTTCATTAGCAGGATTACACCTAAACACTCCTTCATTTTACTGAAAATGAGACAGATGCAATGTGTAGTCTGTTCGGCCCCAGCATTAGGATTATCCCAAGAGTGGCATTTATGTTCTTGTAGTTCCTTGGTATAAATAAATATCAAAGTAGGAAGACCAATCTGTACTCCACTAGGAATAATAAACTAAAATAATATGGCACTGATTCTGTTTGGGTTGTCTAAATGTGTTTTTATGATTGTATATGTTTATGGCTTTCTCACACAGCCACCATGAATTCCAGGCAATTAAAAAGGACATGAGTTCTGAAGCATTTTAAAAGGGGCTTTGCTTTCCAAATGGTGTGCATTAAAAGTAGAATACATTTTTCTGACAGTGCTACTGCAAAGTCAACAGTCACACATTTCCCCTGCTCCAAATTTCTTCCCCTTCTTCTCCCACCTGAAATAACTAATTAGAATATTTCTGTAAGTTGAGAAGAAAGGCAGGGAAAGATTCCTTTTATGTTTGCACATATATTAGATGCATTGCTAGCTTAAGACTCAGCCTGCGGGCCCCAGATTTGAAAGTAGCTCAGAGGGAGTATGTAGCAGATCTTGTATCAGGAGTACCAACCTGCCTATACACTGTACCATCTGCTTTTTCACGTTGAACCTGCCCACTGTCACCATGCGCATGACCGAGAACAGTTCTGTCCTTGCTGCACACTGCCCAGTGTTCGTCCCCCACTTGACTGAGGGGCACAGATTTTTCAGTCGTGGGTGTAGAGAAGAACTTTATTTAATTGGATAAATAAGTATCTCTGCTCTAACCTACCTTGACCTGGATGGTCTGTGTGGTGTCATGAGTTACTGAACAAAGAAGTAAAAATACGAGCAGTGAAGAAGCAGTACTTTTGATCAGACTGTTAAACATTGTTGGCTTGCTTTTGTTATTTACATCAATTCAAATACAGAGTAAAGGGCTGAGAGAAATAAAAAATCTTTAAACAATTTTCCAATTATGAACTAAGTCCAGTTTCAAATGTTTATGTTCAAGAAATACTTCAGAAGACTAGAAAAAACTAGATTTGATAGGTAAATCAAACAGGTACATTTTTAAAAGGTAAAAATGCATTGTTCCTCCCTCAGGTCAAACTGTCCCTAACTACATGACTTTATACATGAAAAAAAGCGAATAAATGGAAGAGAGAGGGTGATAAAGCTTGATATTTTGCTTTCTCCAGTAATTTTTAGAGGAGATTATGATTCCTTGATTATAAGTAATCTATACCCTGCTCCACAAAGTCTCCCACAGCAGTCAGTGGAACAACTCATGGATTTAGGTGTTAATGGCATAAAATTTCAAAATTTGGCCAGATTCATCATGAAAGGAGAATTTATTAAAGAGTATAGCTACAGAAGTTACTCATCTGTTCATAACACATCTGGAACAAGCACCTGAAATCACTGCGAGGTCTGGGGACATGGCTTCGTAGTTCCAGCAAGTCCATGGCACACCCTTTGATGCACAATGGGTGCATACATAGAAATTCTGGCTTAAGAGTCCACAATTCTGAAATTCTTTCAGAGTTCACAAATAGCCGTATTTTATGGGAAAATCACTAGGGATTTCTGCCACTTCAGTCATTAGACATTGCCTCTTCTGCACTGTTCACTGTACCTTTGGTCCATCCACCTATTACATAAGTATTTTACTGGGTGCATAGTCATAAAGAGAACTATTATCCCATTGTGTTTAAGTGCAGAATGCCAGCTGTGTTAATAGAAATGTATCATCATGTCATTATTAAATATTTATATTGTTGTAGCACCAAGAGACCAATCCTGTCAGATTTCCTCTGTTAAATTTTTAACGAACGATAGTCCCTGACAAGCTGACATGAGTCTGTGAATGAGCAGTAATTGACACAAGCTCCCTGTGTAGGAAGGGTGTAAATCCTGCCCAGGACTCTTGTTTAGCAATGAGATCCCTTCTGGAGATAAAACAGGCGCTCCTGAGATAACCTCTGCCAGTAGCAGGGCAAAGAGGGAAAACCCTGATGAGCCAAAAGTGTTTCCAAAGGCAAGTAGCAGCAATCCTGTCCCTCCAGGGAGGTTAGGAGGCAGAAAAAGAAAATAAGCAGAATGGGGAAACTCCAGCTTATTATTCGAAAATTATAGCCCAATTTTTACGTTTATTCAAACCAAGTTCTGAGCCTAGCAAAATTATCCATCATTAATGATCACGCCCAAGCTGGCTGTTCAGTAGCAGCAGACCCAGCGCTGCCCCAGGTGAGAGCTGCGCTGCAGGAGCCGAGCTCTCCTCCTTGCCCGGGTGGAAAGTCTCTTGCTTGTCTATTACAGCAGGAAATGTTTTGAAATCTGAACAATGCAGGAGATCTGAGGGCAGACAGCCCAGATAATGAAAAGAAAAAAGAACTATTACTTGGAAATGATTGTTGCTTTGTCACTTTTCTTAATTTCCTCAGTTACTGGTAGAAACCGTTCCTTAGAAAATATTTAGGAAATAACATCCATAACACCATTTCCCTGCCTCAGTCTTAGCCATTGTTTCCGTCCTTTTCCTTTTGATGACAGGTGAGCTTCAATTGTAGTCCTTTTTATGAATACTCAGTGTATAAATTATGCAGATTAAAGTCTCTAATTTCAGAGTAAATTTCAAAGATTCTCCTCACCTTGAGATGTGTAACAACTGCGTAACATTTTTATTTAGTTCTTCAAAGGCTTTATGATCAAAATTTTTGTTTTAAATAATGCCCATAAAATCCTTACATTCACTTATGAAAGCAGAAGCTGGAAGAATTAAGGTTTATCTTCAGTTAATTTGTTAAACTCAGGTAAATAATACTGATGTTCACACTGTAACATGTAATTTGAAAGGAAAACTGTTTTTTGTAGTTTTTAATTGAGTATGGTCCACAGCTAGAACAAACTGACCAGGAGGCAGACCTTCACCTGGTGCAAAGTATTTTTGAAGTTAATGCAGCAAAAGCAATGTACATCAACAAAGAACTAAAGTATTATCAAGGCTCTGATTCTGGAAAAAAACCCTTTGTTGATCCACACTGAAACTGAGGGAGCTGCATGTTGGGGACAAGGATTCAGCTGTTTGGATTTTTAGGCTCAGGGCTCAAGGTTGGGAAATAATTTCCTACAATGCCATTTTCATTTTTGAGCCTTCCCTGGCTGTTTCCCTGCAATACAATGAAGAAAACTTTCCTCATTCCACAAAAAGTATTTGGATATCAAATAAACTTCTTGTCAGACATTAGCATGGAAGAGATCTCTCAAAACCACCAACTCTAATAGCAAATACTTCCCTCCAGTACATAGAAGACCAGCTTTCAATGGATACTTTATTTATGCAAAATGAACCAGTTTGGTCAGGAGCAATTGAACAAGGCTCTGGAGTAGTCTGTTGCCTGATGGCTGGTAACTTAATAAGGATGCAAAAGGTATATATTTGTGTGTCTGGTTAAATCCGGCAGAGACATCTGAACGGCAGGTTCCTGCATTTCTTGCATGAGCCCCTTGACTACTGAGCTGCTGACCACACCAGCACACGCAAAGGCCTTGCTTATTTTCAACCTTTCAACCTACCTGAAAAATCAGTATTTTGGCTCCTACAAAACAGCTTTGGCTTTGAAATTTGGTGCCTTACAATGACACGCCATTTATTGGAATATTCCCAGTTAACCTGACTTGCATGTTTTGCTATTAAGGCCCAAAATGTTAAGATGGCACCAAAACAGAGAAGTATGAAATTATCTTGAAAGTCATGCGTACGTTCCTATTTGTGTTGCATGACAATTAAACAGCTGAAGGTCGGCTACAGTCTTACAGCTATTAGGTTTGGATTGCTGTGCGTCACGAGCCTTTTCACAAGAACCTGACAAATCTCTCTCATTAATAACAAATGACAATCTCGCTGGTGCTACAATGCATGTTACATTTAATCAATTTGCTATTTGTATCCATTATGTACRTCTCCTATTTTGAGTCATGAAAAATTGAAAAGTAATTACAACATGGAAGAGCATCATGGATAACAAATGAGATAAGATGAGAAAAAGTACTATTAATTGGTCAGTTGTGCTTGTCAGTACATTTAAAGTAATTAAGGCAGGGAATGAGGTAAGACAATTGTATGCCTTTGAAGTAAAACAGAGCATCAGGATAACCACTGGTATGGTACCCTGGTTATGACAAAAATTCAATCATCTAACATGTATGGTGTTAAGATGAGCTTTAAAGAGCTGTTTAACTACAGCTATTACTTAAAGAAGTCAAAGTAACTTCCCTGAGTGAAATGTAATTGTAATGCCTGGTAGCATGACCATGCTATAAATAAGTCTGTCAGCATCTCCATTATAGCCCCCACTGCCAGGGGCTGCTAACTCATCTCTTTTATATTTCAACAGCCTCAAAGAGGGCAAACAAGTTAGTGACTCAGATGTCTATTTCTATACTAAAAAAGGAAGTACAAGTTAAACTGTTTTTAATCAAGAGAATATCAAGATGCTGACAAACTTTTAGGATTTCATTTGCATTTTCCTGTGAACCAGAGCTTAATGTAAGTATTACCTTAAAAAATGGAAGTGGAAGAAACCATGTCTCTCTATGAGACAGAGACAAGCTGATGAAGTTTTGCACCTTGGTAAGACCTTGAAAAGTGGAACAGCCACACTATCTGCATTTAATGAACAGCTGCTGAGTACTTCTATCTGTTAGTTTATAAGCCTTTTACCAAATCTGTTAGTCCACGTTACTTCTATTGCTGGTATACATAAACATGTAAGAACAAAGGTCCACATTCAGAAACAATGAACGTGCCTAATTTAATCTTGAACAGAACTTCGAGGAACTTACATGTCCACGGCCAACGCAGTAGTCCTGGGAAGTCCTCTGTCCAGCCGTTTCCTCTGGGCCCCAGAGGTACATAACTCTCTGGGTTCCACAGTGTCAGCCAGGATCAAACTGAGCAGTACACTCACATCTGGACCCAACCAGTGCAAGCAGCAAGCACCCCAGGAGCTAGTCCTAGTAAGCACACTGGATTTGGCCTCTTAAAAATGCAATTATGGACCTTACTTCAAATTAAAACATCTAACAGCTAAGATAGTACTCAGAAGAGTAGAGTATAGACTGGGCTGGTCACAGGCAGTATTCTGTGTCTGCATGGTAGATCTTCCTGAAAAAAAACCCAAAACCTGGAATTAAAATTCATACATCAACTTCTTGGTAACTACTTCTTGTGCTTCAGAATTAAAATTCATCCTTATAATCATGCTTTAGGAAAGGCAGTGGTCCTGCTATGCAGAGTCGCAAGTGTAAACTTTAGACCATTTCTGCTGAAAAGGGTAGCTTTAAGGTTGAATTTGAACAGAAAACAGAGTAAAGACATAAGAACAGAAAAAGACGTGGCTGACAATCACTTTCTTGAGAAAAAGAACCACAGTGACAAGGGAGGGCAAAAGTGCTGAGGAAGGTGATGACTGTATTTCTGTGACATCTGGGAAGTAGAGTTTGGTCATAAAAAACTGCTCAGCATTAGCAATTATAGTAGCTTTTCTTTGACATTGCCCCTGAAGTTTAGAGGGAATATCATTGATTTCATAATGAAAGCTATTCATTTTGCAAAGGTTTATTGTAAAGTGTCATGAGGAAAGGCATCCTCAAGACACTAAGAAATATAATGAAAAACCTGCAAAAAGGTGTAAAGAATTCTAAATCACTGCATTGTCTAGATATTAATGTAAGTAGGTACTAAATGCACTGGCTGATTAATGCTTCCTTCCCCTTAAGGAAAGAGAATTACTAAAACAATATTTAAAGAAATGCAGGAGTGAATAAAACCAGAACTAGCAGCACAGTGATTACATGGGAAACAAGACACAGTAAAGCTAACGTGCTTTCTCAGATAGGATTTGATCTAGAAATTGACAGCTAAAGCTATTCAACTAGGCAAAGCGAAGTCTTCATTACCTTCACATAAAACATTTTTTATCACTTAAGTACCTTGCCAGCTCTGTGTGTGTGTATATACACTGTATAGTCTCTTCCTCATCAGCAGTGGGGTGTGAAAACTCTCGACTTAAGTCATTCTAGAAAAGAGTTTCAGCTTATCAGGGAGCTTTTTTAAACTGCTTGTTCAAAAGGATTGCAACTATTTATTTGTCACCATCCTGTAGTCAACAAAAATGTTAGGATTTTGTGAAATCATAGAAATATTAGCTTTCTGAAGAAGAGGCTACATGTGTATGTCCACTCTGAAGACCCACTCTGAAGGAGAACAAGGATGTCTGTGTCTTGGATACAGAGTTTTGTAAATAAGGCTCCAGACAGTTCATTGGTATAAACAAAAGAGTAAAGGCAAAGCTAAAAAAGAAAGTGATATACAGGACAGGATTTTCTAGACTGGTGTGAACTTCAAATAGAAACACAAGWATTTTTGGTGTTTTATAGGACGTCCCAGTCAGCCTCAGCACAATAAAACATGCTGGCTCCCAGTGCTACATAGTGTTTGCTTGGCCAGCAAGACCTTGATTCCTGTTCTGTGTGTCAAGACTGCTACATTGGTGCAGACCCTGCTGTGGCTTTCTGCAGGCACAGCAGTCTCCACAGCTTGTAAGGTTGGGGTTGAAGTAGGTGTATTTTATATACAAATGCATAACAGATATTCCAGGTATTACAAATATTAAGTGATGTAATTATGTAACTTAGGACCATGTATCCAGACTCCTAGATCTATTMATATATTGTAGGTCTTGTGTTTATTTGAAAGGAAATTTATATATCAAGCACTCTGAGTACTGGTATGTACTCAACTTCTATTGACTCACAGCTGGTTGGAAGTAATTATATGATTTCTCAATAAGCATCAGAAGTCAGCCATAAAGTTCAATTATTTTGACGTAAGAGATCAATAACAGGAATCTGAAGCAATTATAGGCCCATGATTCAGAAGTTGCTTGGCTAAAAATGATCACGTGGTGAATCGGTCCCTGACTACAGCTACAGGTTCAATCGGCAGTGTGGTTCTTCACATCAAAGCACATGTAATAAATGGTTTACGCTATTAACGTAAGCTGTTATTATTTTGCATTTCCAGAGCACACCTCTCTGAACACATCCTTTTCCACAGTAACTCTGAATGTAATATTGAAATCTGCCATCATTCATATCTGTGAAAAGCACAGAGATAACGGCGTACATTCACTTCTGTTTTAAATCAGCATCAACACGCTGTCTCTCACATTAAATATTGATTGAACTTCTGAGTCAACAAATTTCATCACTGAAGCAAACAGAAGGCAGTACTGGGATGCCCACTGTCAGGGCCAGTCCTGAGCAACTGGGCTGGACGCTCTTCCAAAGCGCTCCTGCTGCCCTTTCCCTCCCGGAAAGTGGACTGGCAGCAAGCTCTGCTGTCACAACGCAGCTGCGTGGCCAAGTCATTACCATGTGCTTCCTACCTCCACACCACACTGCCTTCTGCCCACTATCCCAAAGCGACACTGCTAATACCTAAAAGTGTCAATAATACAGAGGTACCATATCTCTTTAATGTTTGCCTTGTTCCTGGTGTCTTCTCCCAGTTCCTTTGCTGTAATAAGCAGACAGCTGGCACTAAACACCAGTGTTTTTTCCTGGGTATGATAACGATTCGACATAAAAGATAATGTTAGACACAGTTAGGTACAGATGTGACTTTGGCAGTTTCCCTCCTTTCCCATTTCCTTCTGCTGTCTTTGAAACAAGTCTACAGTAAGCAAAAATGAGCAATGAAGTATTGCTGCTCTCTATTTTGTTTTATTTACTAGTGCTGCTGCATCTGGACAGACATTGACTGCTGTTTCATCTGAATGGGCCCAAACAGGGTCCACCCTTAGGAAACTGAGACATTTCCACTTCTGCATTGCAATCATTACATTCCAAGAATGTGGAGGACAGTTCTGGAGTACAACACGTTAGCCTACAATGCAAAAAAAGTAAAAGTATGTGTAATTTAGGCTCCAACATTTGGTGCTTAGGGTCACAGCCTAGGCTGTTCAGTAACGTATCAAATAGCAGACAGCGTGTCTAACAATTTGACTAAGCAAACTGTAGGGCTATGCTCAAAATGCATTGCTCTATTTGTTTTCAAATGACTTATTCAACTAAGTGAAAAAACCCAAACCCAACAACAAAAAAACCAAACCCCCAAACCTAAGAAGGATTTATTTTAGTAGGTTCAATAGTTTGGATGTTGTTCACCTCAGAGATGAAGATGTGCTGAGTCCCTGTGCAGATAATTAAGAATTTTTCTGTGTCCCTCTATCACTGACGGTAACCAGAGACCATGGCTGCAAAAAGACAAGACAAAAACCTTTCCCTTTTTTCTTACTTTCTATCCTAATTCAACAGTCAAAATATTGTTATTTTAAATAGTTTAACCAATACTAGAATGGGTTAAAAGCAGGGGAAAAATGTAATGGAGATATTGTTTATATTTTTTTCTCCACCCACAGTCAAAACTTTCACATTTTATTTTCAAATCCATAAATTTTGACCAACTTTGCTCACCAAAAAAACCTGAAAAGCAGGACAGACTCATGCCACCGAGAGGTGTTAAAAAGCACCCTTCAAGTTTCTTAGACAGCTATCAAGAAACCAGAGCTTTCTTTAGAAGCAACCAGAAAGACTGTGTGTAGACAAACACTTGAGAAGCATAGCCTCTAAGAAAAAGAACATCTCGTATATTTTAAGCATTGCATCTAATACTGTTTTATATCCTTAAGAGCTATAAATGAAGTTGTTGTTATACACTAGTATCACCACAATACCAGTGTGGTCTTAATCAGTCATTATAATAACGCATGTCTAATTTTCAAGAGTGGGTTCATTAACCAGACAGAAAGATCCCAACTTGTTCAGACCATTCAAATCATGCCTTAAAGCGACATGGCTATGTGCTGGTTGTGCTATGTGTGGACTTCTCAAATTAGAGCTTTGCACATGGGGCTCCTTGTTATTTTCCCAAAGTCTGCTCCTGTAAGCCACTACCCATGTATGCATGCAAGGTCACAGCAACAGCTACTTGTTTCTTTTGAGCACTTCTTTGAGCAAGCTTGCTCGGAAACTCCCAGGCCTGTTAAAGCTAAAGCATGCCAGCGACCCAAGCAGCCAGCCAATTCTTCAAAGGAATCTCCCAGGCTTGGCATTACTTATGTCCTTTGTCCAGGGACAGAACATTTGTTTCTTGAAACTGGAGCAACCAGCATAACTCAGCAGCCAAACCAGGTTGCACTGCCTGGACTCCTTCCTGGCGCCTCTGCCACCCGCTTCCATGCCAAGGCTCATCTGCTCCCCGCATGAGGCTTTCCAAAAACAAACTCCTTTCTGGCCTTTCCCCAAAGAGCCACTCACTCCTAAGCTTTCCCTGACCACTGGGACACAAATAAGGCAGCAGAAGTGAGACTCAGACCACCTCCATCAAAGGGAGRTAACATCTCCTGCCACTTGATACCAGTATGCAGGTTTGGCACTATCCTGTGTTTTCTGCCATGGTTTTTGCTCTTTCATAAATATTCATATTTGTATTTTATTTGTGGTTTTTGGTTAATTTGTAAAATTTGAGGTGAAGTTATTTTACTTTTTCCTTTCTTGCGCTCTGTGGAAGGCATCTGTGCCATTCTGCTTGTGTGAGCACCGACAAATCCATCCCCTGAGAGACAACTAATTAGTCACAGGGAGGCTTAAGTCTCGTTCCTAAGGAAGGAGGTAATGTCATGGTGGCAAAACCTGTCACCTTTGCCTATCCAACCTGAAGGGAGAAAGACTGTTACCGCACAGTCCAATCCATTTGTGTGACAGGGGAAATGATACTGCCTTATCTAGGGTGGAAAATGTAATAATCTAAAAATATTCAAAGAGAAACCGTCTCCAAGCAGTGCTAACATTTTCACAGGCAGCTCTCTCTTCCAGTGCCACAAACAAATCAGAGTATCATCAACTAAGTGATGGGCAGTTATTTAATGAGTTAATCTCATTAGGATATTTGAACTCTCAGAAGAGGCTCAACCCATTAGCTATGTGAGAGCTTTGAAATAAGCCTTTCAAAAGGACTATAAGAATATATTAAAAATGGTTAATACACTGTGGACTTTACCAGGGTGTCTGGCAGGAGGAGCAGCAAGAGGTCGTCGCTGGTGAGCTTCTCTGCAAGCCCTGCAGCCACGGTAGCTAATGGGCCCCAGTCACCCCTAGAGCCCATCAAGTAACATCACTAACAGTTTGGATTCCTGTTGTTTCTAAGGTTAGCTTTGCTATTCTGTGCAATTTCACCTTGCTTCCCAATTTTGAATCCTATAGCTTTACTGATCTGGGTAGCTAAATCTGGACTAGTCTTACTTTGTATATAAGACAAAAAAAAAACCATAATAAGTTTTAAGTTAAAGTTACTTAGCCTCACATTCTCCATAGTGATGGTATCCCCTCTAAACCCTTCTTTCTTTAACTTGAATTTAATTAACATAAACACAGACTGTGATTAACTAAATTAAGAACAACAGCAGAGTCTCATCTAGAACAACATCATGTCATTACTTTGATTTCAGTGGAATACCACGGCTTACACAATCGTACCTCTGGAATTTACATTGTATAACKGGTCTCTGCTCTTTATATTTTCTTATATTAGCTTCAGTAGAATTATTCACATCAATAAAGTGAACAGTATTTGACCCTATAACATTAAATGAAAGGCATTAATAGAAGAACCTAGAGAATATCTTCCAGCAATAATTAAAACTTAGGGCAGAATAATTTTTTCCATCATCATAAATCACAATGAAATGTGGATACCTAGTGTCTGATTATTCAGATCTGCTCCACAAAAGCAGTCAAGAAATGTCCACCACTTAATTGCTAATGCTAATTGCATTTAGTCTATGGTTTTAAAAGCAGTGATATGAAAGGTTCATATTGTTTAGAATATTGTAAAATGTAACTGTTAAGTAATGCATTTTCAAGAGTTTGGGGAACTTTAATAAAGTTCATTTCCATGCCGCAGCTGCAGGAGTTGGAATTATGAAAGTGAAGAAGCTGTAAAATTGAAAAGGTCAGGAATGACATTCATCTATTCCAGCTGTCAAATCCAGGGAATGTTAACAAAACTAGTCTCTGGTAGAAAAGCTAATTGTCTGCTTGTATTTTGGCTGCCCCAATACACGTACTCTACTGTGGCTAATCTATAGGAAAGACCACACTGGAACAGCGCATCATTTTTTGAACAGGCCTCTTGTAAACAAATGAACCTCATTTCCCTAAATTAGCAAGCTCTAATGATTCTATAACCCCAATCAACCTACAAAGCAGCCAAATGTTTCAAGTCAGTGTTTAAAGAAAACAGTATGTGAATGAAGTTCATATACTCCTGGAAGTAGAGTTCAGTTTTCAGAGTGCTGGGAGTACAGGGCAAATTTTAAATTTTACTCTAATGTATTCTTGCAAAAAGCATTTCTAAAATGTCTCCTACCAAGGCATGTTTTATTATAACAACATATAGAAAAGTTTCTGTCACAGACCAAATCTTTTATAGATGACCTGGATTTAATGATCCCACAGCGTGAAGGACCTTCTCTTCAACATTCCATTCCCACGAGGTGAGACAGTGCAAACGTAACACACCTAAACACAGATCATCAGTGGAGACTGAGTCTAAGACCTTTGTTATGGAACGACAGACCCCTGCCATGTGCAGAAAGAGCCCTCAGCAAGGAACAGCGAGAGACCTATGCTTTTCATGATGCACCAAATCCTGCCTTACACAGAGAATGACACTCTTCAGCAACTGCGGCCAAAGAAAGGGGCCCCAGATCTGTAGCATGCCACACATTCAAGGGAATCCAGTGATTAATCTACACAATTTTACTGCAAGCCCCTCTGGCTATTTTCTATTGCTCTTTGGTTTTGTGTTTTCACCCTATATGCTGCAGCTGTTAGCAGAGGTCTATACGTACAACTTGAACAACTACACATAGCTGACACTCAGTGTGAAGACTATATTCCCATAATGCACATATACGCCACCTCAAATTTTTATTTGTCCTGTGTTATGTAATACAGATGTGACAGAAACAATCCAACTTGACCTATGACAACATAATATTAGGTCAGTATGTAGCTTTCTGGGTAATGTTTGAAAAATCTTTCTGTTGTCTGACTTTTTTCCTATGGAGAAGTATTGCAAAAGCTAGAAACAATACTGACAATTCATGAAATATTCAGGTGTACAGTTGCAATCCTTTAATAAATAGAAGTGACCTTCAAAACAGACATCCCAAAGATTAAGAGAACTTCTCAAAAGATGGCATTTGTCACTAATCAATGACTTGAAGAACTTACACCCTTCCTAGAAATGAATACAAAAAAGACCTTTCAGAATTATACCACTTCAAAAGCAAATCACTCGCAAAACCCACATAAAAGAACATTAATGAGCTAACAAAACAACAGAACAAAACATCAAACAAGCAAATTGAAAGGATAAATCCCCTTGTGCCTATCAGTACCTACGTCCATGTCTGGAGTGCTGGAAAGCCATCTGCACATCCACTTGCTGTTCCCAGGGGCTGGATGACGCTATCAGCGTCAGTATTAACTACATTTCTTTTATTGCAATATTGTACGTCAGAATATTTATAACATTTTACAAATGGATTTCCTTTTCCATAGTCACACAGGTATCTTGGCTCTAACTGGGTCACTGTATTGGAACAGATGTAATCTCAGCAGAATACTGTGAGAAACCTGGGCTACATTAATGACTGATCCAATTACAGTGGAAATCTCTAGAAAACCCAGATTTATTAAGAACCAAGAGATAATTACAATGTACTTCTAGGGATGACCAGATGGACAAGCCAGTCTCAAACTCTTTAAGGGGGCTGGAGCTGAACGAGAGGTGCCTATGCCATTGCCTACGTAGTTGGAGAAATTCCCATTCTGAGGATATGATGAAAAAGCCGGAGACTCACTGCAGACACCTGGGGGGACTGGATCTAAACGCATCCTATCCCAGGAAGCAGCATGGCTTACGCACTGCTGTGAGGACAGGGTAACAGAGGAAAAGGTGTCCAGGAGAGAATGACAGAGCAGGAATCAAGAAACCCCAGGCAGCTTTTTGTCCAAGGAGAGTATTTACACAAAAGAGCTCCTTCCGATTTAATGTCAGGTCCTCTTGAAAAGCTACATTTTCTTTCCTGAATAGGAAACAAATGCCACTTTCCAAGTAGCAATCTGATCCCACGCTTAAGCAAACCCAACAATCTACCACAGATTTGCACCCAGAAAAAGAGAATGAAAAATACTTGAGAAATCTGAGTATAAATAGCTCCTTTTACCACTCCAAAGGCAGGTAAAATTTCACAGCATCCTCTGTGATCTTGATAACACGCTTCATCAGAGGGACCTGCCCTTGCCTCTAGTAAAACTGCATCTGTGAGTAGTCCCATTAAGGTAATTTGGATCTAAGAGGATGTCTGAAGTTAAACATTTAGTTAATTAGGAACTTTGCTGAATCAAGATCTTTTTTTCAGCTAAATATTTTACCTGGGAAGATATATTAAACAGTAGAAGATAATATTTCTCATTTATAGAACTTTCTGCCAGCTCCAGGCTAGTAAATATTTACATTTCAGCCACTCTGATAGCTAATGTGACCTTTCTGTTGTACACTTTACACCTGTGCTGTATTTTACTTTCGGTGTTAACATTCTTTCTGGTCCATCTTACATTAACAAGCAGTATTTAAATATATGCAAATTTCGTATTTTAGCTGATGTTTTAGGAACATTTTTAAGGTCACCCTGTTTGATCTATCACACAGACATAGCAAATTTATGCACCATATATCCTATCTCTACTTGTTTTTTACTTACATCTGTCTTCTCTGATTGCATTTGAATGGGGTTATTTTCTATTTTAAATAGAAGATTTATGCCTTAGCTGTCAGTTTGCCTTTATTTGAAAATTTAATTTTGTTTCTAGAAGTCTAGATTAACTTATTAGATTTAACTGTCCCTTGTGCGTTGCAGCAATAGCAGAAGTATATTTTCCCTTGTGGATAGAGTACATAAACAAAATGCTCTCAACTTAAAAATAAAGAACGTTATTACTCAGACCAATACACCACAGTCAGTCCAGGATACAAAAACTGGTGTTGTCATTTTTAATAATGATGGTGAGCAGTGGGAATTGACTAATAAATACAACAACTCACAAATCCAGAAGCCTCCAAAACCTGGGAAATGCTTTGCAGAAAAGGCATGTTCCCCCACAAAGTCCCTACACTTAGGTTAGTGAATATTCTTTCATGACACAGCGCCACTGGGACACACAACTTGATCCCTGATACTCATGGATTTATTTAAATGAGGCAGAAATGAGCATCTGCACCACTGTTTCCAGTTAGTCAGAGGCCTATTTATTGATTCAGTGTGGTATTTCACATCTTCAGTGTGACATGTTCTTTAGCATCTCTCTGCAGTGCTACATTCATAATATTGTTTCTCAAGCCCTGGAATTTCAGGGCTTTCCTAAAAGGATAAACGACTCATTGCAGTTGCTGCCCATGGTCCTTGCAATGCCCAAAACAGTTGA
>JAYKAV010001000.1:2925252-2993256 GCA_035582835.1 Phoebastria nigripes | reverse complement strand
GGGGGGCGTTGGGGGAGGTTTATCTTTTCAAATGTGTTCACACATTTTGACCCTTTTTCTCCATTTTTTCATTTCTAGAAGTACCTGGGCTTCTGACCAGTTCTGTTATTTTCTCTTCACATTGCGACATCCACGTAGAGCCAGACAGAATCTGTTTTTAATCAACCCCTGCACCTCTTATAAACACCAAAACCCTACAGCTTGTGATCCTGCACTCTCAATAATATGCACTGCTTTTGAAAGGAACTAAAGTGTTCCTGTATCAATAAAATTCCTAGTCAGGACCACCAAGAGGTTGCAGTATAATGATGCCAAGAACAGAGAAAGCAAAAAGCTGAAGGACAGGTATTTACTTGGCTATGCTAGTAAACCTTCAGTCACATAGTGGCAAACTGTGTCCTGATTCACTTTGTTAAATACTGAACATCATGAGCACAGGTCTTTTGAGGAGAAACAGGAATTCCTTATACAAAGTAAACAAATGCATGTACATGATGGCTTTTATCACTCACAAAACATCAGCTAAGAGTTGAATGGCACATATGACTACAAGGCCCTCTACTCTCCCATTCAGGGCAACACAGGAGCTATTTAATATAAGCAATAATGAAGAACAGCATGGCCACCAGTAAAAAAAGAAGGCATTAAGAGAGGCAGAACAGGGCAAAGCTGAACCTTTCGGCAGCCTTCAGTCTGTGCCACTATATGCATAAAGTGCGATCAGATCCAAGCAACCGCTGCAGTAACTAGTCAGTCTTGACATCAGCCCCGTAAAAATTAAGTGAAAATACCACAAGGCGCAATCTGTTGACATCGTCAACACAAAAGTGGAGCCTTCCCAAAGTTCTCGAAAAATCTTGTCAGCTCAGAAACACTCCAAGATATATATTTTAGACACAATCATGAATATGAGCCTCCTGCTGTCATATCCAGGTAAAGAATACACATGAACCGTATAACATCACTTCTGGCATGGTATGACCACACTGGTGGAGGTACTGGGCAGGTAACCATGCAGCAGGGAAGGCTCACACTTATCTACTGTCTTGATAGCAGGTTCCCCTGCTGAGAGGCATGAGTAAATCCATTCCAGCCCATCCCTTCTGCTGTGATAGCAAAAATTTATCAAGGATGCGTTACATTAAATCCTATGCCAATGACCTTTCAAAGCATCATACAAGACAGAAAATAAAAGGGTAAGACCTGCAAGCAAGTAAACTGTGCAGTACACACTTAAAGGTTTCTTCATCATGGTTAAGTAGTAGAATATATTATCACGACAATTATTTTGTTACAGAAAGCACCTCTGAATACCAAATCAGTTGTACAAACCACTGCACCAACACAGCTGAAAAGACTGCTCCTCCTCCAAAGTAGTGTTGCTTTGATTTAACAAGTAATTAATGAATACATAAACCCTGGACAGAACTTTAATCTACCCCAGTGCCAAATAATTAATCATTCGTTCCACATTTAATCCTGTTCTGATAAATGTAATTAATATTTCACCATGGCACTGCAGAATAGAACAGTACCTGGCAGCAGAGAAAGGCAGCCTTCCATTTCTCCCTCATTGTAACTCTGAAGTGATAGGCGCTGTCTACAACTGACAGGTAATCCAGAATACAGTGTTCCCCTGCAGTTGTAAATTAGGGTTTATGCATGGCATATACTGTGATTGTAACAAGGCTTTTCTTCCTCTGGCCTATTATTAAAAAACCAAACCAAAACCCAACAACTATGAAAAATAAGTCACCTGAGCTTGGTCAACCATTTTTCTGATCTGACAGCATTTGGGAAACCAGAGCTTGCACTACTGTCTTGGTCTATATAACGTCACTGAACATATGCCAGGGCTGTGGATAGAGAACAAAGCATGTGCAGATTGTCTGCTTCTGTCCACAGAGAGCAATGCTGTGAGTAAAAACAACTGGATGAAGATTTAAGTCCTAATTTTACTGCAGGAAAACACTGGCATCTTTTTTGGAAGCTTGAAGTGTAATCAAGAAATGTGTTGATGTGTACAAAATTAAATAGCAGGAAACCCTATGTTGATTTTTTTCAGGGTGACACATCTCAGGAATCCACATATTTCAGCAAAGAGTTTTGCGAGGAAGATTCTATAACAAACAAATTGCCTTGGGATCCTGTTGCCCAATTACTCAGAAACAGAGAGGCATCCCTTCAGAGTTGTCTTCTTGCTCAGCATTCTCCAGTATGGCCACAAATTCTTCTCTCTAAACGAATTCTAACTATATTATTATCATTTCTTCTCATTCAAATGCAGAAAAAAACCCTTGATCACTAATGCCAATTGCCCTGACAAGTTTTTACAGTCCTTACAAGAAATCCAGCTTGTGGTACAAAATTCTCCCAGAGTCACGTACTGATGCTCAGAAAAAGGCAGCTGTAATTTCTCCCCTTCCTAAGATCCTATATTATGCTATGATCCCAGATACCATTAATCTAATTTTCCATTATGTCCCAAATCAGTAAGGAGACAACTTTCACATGGGGGTCTCTGGTGGAGTAAGACTAAATAGAGCCACATGGAACCAGGCAGTTTTAATTTTGGGACCTGTAAAGAGCTATTTTATATGCAAACTAATTTGCACACCTGATAACTGCTTATCTGTGGTGACTGATATCTTTAACACCTAGATGGCAATTCTAGCCAATTATGCTCGACAGCATTTGCACATTTACAGAGAACTTTGATTTAGGATCATGGTTTTATTAGCTGAGATTCATTGCAAAATACTTTGTTTTCCATTAGCTCCAAATACTCTAAAAATGCACCTAACTTCTTGCTACTTGAATAGAATCTAAAACTGTTGTGAACCTGAGTCATACCCCTTTCTCAGAACACTTCTCAATGCTAAAATAAGACCTAAGTACCTAGTAAGTGCTAGTTGTAGGTTCATAAGAAACAACTGACCTGATTAGGAGCAATGGATCATTGAGGCAAGTATCCTGCCTCTGACAGCAGCCAGCACCAGAAGCTTCAGAGGAACACTCCCACCCCACAATAAAACCTAAACAATAGGAGGTTTTATTTATTGTGTTTCTTGACTGAGTCAACAATTCTTTTGCACAGCAGACAACTTAACAAATGATTGTATATGCCACATCTTTAACTTGTGCTTGCAGCAGTGAATGATATTTATACCCTTGTACCAATAGTCACATGGACTTGTTGGCCAGCTGCTGCACTGTCACCTCATTTCTGAATCCCACAGGGAAACCTTTTCCATATTCATGAACACTGCATTCATTTCTAAGATCCTGGAAACCCTCACTGAAGCTACGTGTTATAATCCAATTGATTTTTTTATTGCTTAAGATGAACAAAGCCTAATTCACTGTAGAAACAGTGTCATGTGATGTTTCATATACATACACACACATGACATTATTACATCTTTGCTATCACATGTGGATTTTATTTCTATTCATTAGTTCTAGCTATTTAAAATGGGGGGAAGATTAAATTATTGATAGATGTGAATATACCATTCTATTAGATTTGATGAGATTGCATTATACAGAGTAACTCTTGCAGGAAAAACATATTTCTGCTTTATAAGAAAACCAATGTTAAACTGAAATGGTAGCTATCAGCCAAGGTTAGACCCATTCATGCTAATATGACCTTCAATTAGTGAAGCACACATCTCGAGATCCAGCTATTTTATCAGACGCACAGTACAGGATGAGGAAATGTTGGTATCCTCGAAAAATTCTACTTTAAGGTGACCTTCTATTTAGCCAGGCTCATTAGGCAAAACAAAAATAATTGTGCAGCTTCTTCCTGGTCTCTCTTTAGAAGGTTTTCAGGAAACCTCAAATTACAAATAATGATTTAACCCATGGATTCATGCTAATAGATAGCAGCTTAGACAGTTAACACATTCATCCTGTGCAATTCCCCAGAGACACTGGTTTACAGTGTTTTCTTTTACTTAGCAGCAACAGCTATTGGCTTTTACTTAGAAAACACTACAAATCCACTTGGGTCCAGATTTTTTAAATAGTAAATACCATTGCAACATCCCTAAATCAGCAAAGAAGAACTCAGTGGTCCCCCTTATTTTCAGCCACATTTTCAGGGCCCAGTAGTTTTCTCGCTGAGGTGTCCGAATGGCAGCAAAGCTTTTCTGAAAATCTGGCTAACTTCAATGCTTAAGTCGCTGAATCATGAGACTTCTTTTATTCTCATCCAGAAATATAGCACCTTTGACACAGCAAACAAGTAGATATATATCATACTCCATTTGTAAGCTCTAATATGTTCAACGAAGTTTGTGGCTGCTAAACAAATATTTATCCTAGCCAGAAAGAAAATTAATGAGATTATCATGTGGAATTTTCTCTAATTTTTACACAAGCCCTTTCAGCAACATGCTGTAGGCAACAAAGGAGTTAAATACAATGCTTATTTATAAACAGTTTTATTCCTTTTGTTACCTATTAGAATACAGAGAATTAAATTAAATTTCTACCTAAGTAGAAACAACAAATGCAGGTAAGAGATCTTAAGGAAACAACTGGAAGGCTGACTATTAGGAAGGAACCACCAGGGCTAAGAACAGTGCAAACTTCATGAGGCTGAAGAGGATGTTAAATCATCCTAAGACTCAGCATTGAAAGAAGCATTGGTCGAACAAAGGAGGGCTTCCCAGAAAAGATCAAAGAGTTGGCAGGGATGGAGGGGGATGCATAGGGAGAGACAGCTGGTATATGTTGCCATTACTTACTGAAGTCAGCTGAGATATAACAACTTACATTATAGTTAAGAATTCGGCTGTGCAAACCTAATAGATAGGATGAGATAACGGACTGATACAATTGGATCATGCTATATTCTTAGTATAGGAGAGAGAATCTGAAATAAACTTTGTTGTATAATACCTATACCCTTCCCTTTAGTTTGCTGGCATATTCTGAGTACTCAAGCATGTCACAATACTTTTTTCTTTCCAAACTTGTCTTCTCTTCTGAAACGATTTCATTTATATCCCTCTTTGGCTGTGCCTGTCATCATGTATGTACACACATTTCTCCAGCACTTTCCCAGTCAGGTGAGGATGGAGACATTCCTGGGTCTTACAGCATGCTTGTACAGACCTTCTTAGATTTGGGGGTTTGGTTTTGCGTTTTGTTGTTGTTGTTGTTGTTGTGTTTTTTGGTTGGTTTGTTTGGGTTTTTGGTTTTTTTTACTTAGTTAAATAAGTCATTTGAAAACAAATAGAGCAATGCATTTTGAGCACATAGCCTTATGGTGTGCTTAGTTAAATTGTTAGACACACAGCCTGCTATTTAATACATTTTTGAGTGGAAGTTCTTAATATTTACCACTTTCTTTTTCCCTAAACGACATTAACTCTAATAGCCAGAGAAACGAGTCCCTGGAAATACTCTCCTTCCCCCCCCGCCTCTTTTCATTAAATCAATGCAACACGCAGCCTTCGAACTCTTTCACAACGCCCGGGCCCGCAGCACTCGCGCGGACGGGGCGGGCGGCGGGCGCGGCGGCCCGGGAGCGCTCGGCCGTTCCTGCAGCACCATCCCCATCTGCTGCCCCGCGCCGGCATAGCAGCCGCAGGAAAACCCGCTTCGGACAAACAACATCGGCCTCGCAACCCTGTGCGGCAAAGCTCTCCATAACTTCGTATTTAGACTTCATCCCAGACCTTTCCTCCAGTCTTGCGCTGCCCGTACCAGCAGTCTGGTCAAACAGACTGATCCGGCAGTGTGCTCTGCAAAGCTCCTGCTGGTTTCAAGGGTTAGTAATATTTACGTGACATTTTCCAGCAGAGCAGTTCTAAAATCTTTACTTTCTCTGCATTAGTGAAAAAGAATAAAACCAACAAAGGAAAAAACTCTGATATGATTATGATTAAGTGCAGCCATTAATGTAAACACTAAAGCAGGAGGCTGTCAAGTTGCTCCCCAGCAACACACCCAGCACCTCTGTCGGAGCATCTCGGGGGGCTGGTAGAGTTGACGTCTGTGTGTGGCAGCAGACCAGGACAGCATATTAAGAAGAGTGTAGCTGTATTTCCTAGAATAATATTTCTAAATCGTGTCTTTAGAGTAAAAGAATATCTCATCTTCCTAAGATCATGTTCTGTCAAGCTGCCACAATAATTTAATTTACAACCAATTAAGATATGTACACTGTTAATTTCACGTACACACACACACCCACACACACTTTGCTTGCTTGCATTTGTGGGAATGCGTGTAGGCTTTTTTAAGAGGAGGTTTTTTTCTCTTCACTGCTGTTTGACAAAAGACCTTCTGATGTCTTACAGAGCAGCAGTGGCCCACAAGACCACAGCCTGAGAAACAGCCCCGCAGATGGAGCTGCAGGGATCCTTCATTTATCAACTACTTGATTCATTTGATGTGGGCTGATACTTGCTCTTGGCTTTGCTCTTTGGTGGTTTTGTTTGTTTGGTTGGTTGGGTTTTTTTATTTAACTTATGTTTATAACAACATCTGTAGTAGATTCTTTTACGTATAAAAACATAAAATCATGTCTTGTACACAGGTAGTAAAAGCACTGATTTGCTAGTGCGGTGTGTTTCTCAAACTAGTTGAGTTCATTTTGGCAATGTACTTTATCAAAACTGTATTTTGCCTGCAGCAAAACAAACTGTCAGCTGTTACAGAGGAATAATTATTTTTCATATTAAAATGTGGCTACATGACAGTCCATTGTATCCATTAAACAGCTACCTATTCTTCAGACTGGAATCAGAACTGCTTTCAGAGAGTATCCAGCTTGCTACTGAAATGATTTAAATAGGTCGAGTGTAACACTGTAAATATGATGAAGGCAAAAAGCCAGTCAATAAAACTGTCAGTTTTACCCTAATAAAGCAGGAAGGCCTTTGCTATTTTTCTGTAGCAGACAGTTTATTGTCCAGCTGTATGCAACGACTTCAGGACATCTGGCCACTTAACCAATGAGTATGAAGTCCAGAACGCCAAAGGAGCCATAAGCAAAATAATCAGTGGTCTAATTCTCTTTTGTACTGAAGACCCTGCACACAGCTCTGACATCAACAGACTGCATGGTTTTGGTGTAAAATGCATGAGATTTTAACATTCCTGGGAGCTGTCAGAACATGACAAAGTCTTGACGGAAGGACAATCCCATCTGAAGAACTGCGTATTTTCTAGGCTAGGTCATACTGTTTATATGGTGGGGCATAAGTCTGGGAAACGCAGGAGTGCATTTATCTCAGCTAGGAGGTGGTAGGGCCTTGTCTTGCAGCTGAAACAAGTACCTGCCTTTGAGAGTGCTTCCCCACTTCTCCCTTCCATCAGAGGTCAAAGCTAAATTAATCTAACTGGAGGCCCTGGTCTCAGTGCAGAGGCACTGTGAAAGTCCCTGCCTCTCTGCCAGCGGGGAGCAGTGCCCGCTGGCCAGCATCAACTCCCAGTGCCTGCCTTAAGCCACAGCTGGACACATCAAAAGCATCAGTGGTCCCAGCTGGGAAGCATATACAACAGCCTCAGCCAAGACAGGGTGGTTGTCAACTGTTCTGCTTTGTAACAAGGTTTATCTGGCTTACCTGTAACCTAATTCAGAGGTATAAAGTATGGGCTTAAGACTATGCCAAAACAGACAGTGTGGTCAATGCTCAGTACTGGCTGTGTGTAAGGCAATGACATTCTTTGCTCTAGTTACGCTACAAGCAGCTCCCGCCCAGACTGAAACATCCACCGAGTTACACAACTAACCCAACCAGCTCCTTCACCCTGCAAACCCTCCTGTAAGGCCTCAGGTAGTCCTGTGCACATAGAAATCCCCTTGCTTTAGCAAACACATCAAACTCTCACTTTCATTGCTACAGATTAGGGCTTAAAAATAAGACTTGACATCTGGATTTTCTGGTTTATACAACAGAGTTAAAGTTCAATATATTGATAGGAGCTGTAAGGCTTATATCCTTCAGGGTGCAATCAAAGCATGTGGATTTCTACAGCTGCAAGTGCACAGCTTTGGTATGACTGCAGGTACAGAAGCTGCTGTGGTAGCCTGCAGGCAGCCGATGTTAGACTAGCCTGTGAGACCATGTCGGTGGGCAATGCTGGCATATCTGTGTGTTTTCACTTCTGAAAGTGATCCCACATCCTGTGCTTCAACCAACTTCCTCCAGGATAGTTCTGGAAAGCAATTACACATCATGATGATATCTGCCCTCATCACCATTTTCTCAGGACGCATCGATCCTCCTTGTCTGATGAGTCTAACGCAGGGATCTCCGTTATCTCACAAAAAGGGCAGTGATGGATTTGGAAAGCCAAGAGGCTTAAGTGATCTTCTTCCCACACCTGTGCACTCAGAGGGTCAGTTACAAGGAAGATGGGCTAACACAGACACTGAATTTGCTGGAGAACTGATGGGAAGTGGTTACCAGCTCATCTGTTTAATTATTGTAGTAAGTTGTCATACAGCCCCCAGGCACCCTCAGACTATGGAGACTTCCAAGATACAGGAAGGAAGCATTAACCCATTACACAGAAGAGGAAAACAAGAGAAGTACACAGAGAGTCAGGGGTAAAAACAGGAACAAATCCCAAATATCCCTCCTCTCCAAGTGAGTTCCTCCTCTACTGCAATACAGAACCATCCTCTGTCACCTACCATTTTATTTGTGCTTGTTCAGTCGTGGAGAAATCTGTCTGATGAAATGAAACATCTCCTCCCAGAAATGAGGTAGCTGATAAGTGAGAGTACTGGCTTCACACAGTCGTCAAGGCAAACGCCCTAGGACTGAGCTGTTCGACCTGCAATGGAAAACAATTTTGCTTTTTTCTTCCCACCGGGCATAAGTCTTTCCTGTCTCTCTATTGTGCTAGTGAAAGCAAATTTCACTGGAAACTGAATCCATTTACAAATATTTTGACAGATTGAGACAGTTGCTCAGGAAAAATGATTAAATGTATGCAGATAAAATATAGTGTCATGTGAACAGCTGCTGCACAGACCCACAGCCTGTGTGGACTTCATTTTATTTATGCTTTTTAAAGGTTATGTGGGTGTCCCTGTAAAACAGAAACAAAGTGAACATTATTCCTGTTGGCAATAAATTAAAGAAAAACCTCAGATGATTAATCCTCCAAAATGTGCATTCTTGACTTTTTTTTTTTACTTTTTGGCAGGAAGATACACATGCAAAATTATACCAACACTGCTCTTGTATACACTCACACGTCTCATTCTATAGGTCTCATCGGCAACTCCCTTTCAGGCTGTCTCAGTTCCTGACTGGAACGGGTCATTATGTGTGTGCCTCAATCCATCACTTTTGAAGTATCCTGCAAAGAGATTGCCATTAGAAGCCAGTGCAGCGAAACCAACCATCTTCCATCTAACACGACTTGCATTTTTGTATCACATCTTATTTTTTTCTATTCCTAACATTATATTACCTATCTATATAGTTACTTTCCTGTAGGGGCAGAGATCATGCTGTACCTGCTTTTTCTGCACCAATTACTGTAGAAATGTCTGCAAATAAACATTAGCTGAAAGTTCCTGATGCTTTCCCGTGACACTGTCATTGGAACATTATGACCATAAACCCCACTACCTATAGCAGTTATAATTGATTTTGTTTCAAATTCTGGACACCTGAGCAGTGAAACACTCAAAGTGTTTCAAATACCAGGATCAGTCTATAAGCAAAGGGCAACAAATTTCAGATGCAGCTGTTGCACTGAGTGACATGAATGGACAAACTGCTTCTCCATAAATGCCAGCACTTACTATAACCTCTCTTGCCCAGGCTCTATATAGAGTAATCTCAATCTGCACAAAGCTGTGATGCTTACTGCATATACACAGACACGTTTACAGAACTTGAGATACATGTTTTGACACCCAAATTCACATACTCAATCCAACACTAGAAAACAAAACATCAGTGAGGGAAAAATAACTCAATGTGCATTGCTCTCTGGGAGTCCAAATAATCTTTTCATATGGTAAGACTGCAATACATAGGTAAAAACATGCTAGTTCAACTGGATCACCACTTAAACAGAAGATGGAAGTGCAGGGTGCTCAGACAACAAGCATGAAGCAGCCTTGCACACTCAAAGCCCTGTTGCACGTGAGCTACCCCCAGCATGACACAATCCATGAACGGGAAAGCAAGCTCAGAATATTTGCTGACTCCTGCCTGGCCCCAGCAAGAACAGGGCAGATGATATTCTAGGGCCTCACAGTGCTGAACCAGCTCCTGGTCTTCAGACAATCAGCACCATAGGACGCATTTAGTCTTCAACACAAGAAGCCACACAGTACCCAGCATGAGGTCGTAAAGAATTTAGGGGTGAAGGGGATATGCTCACCCAAAGGCAAACCTCGCAAGGATAACATTGGTGTTTGGAATAGTGCTGAGAGTTTTTAAAGGGTGAACCACCCCATGGCAAAAACGCTGATAATAAAAATAATCTATAAATGCCCTATTCAAACGTACAAGATGTCTCTTATTGGTTGTTGTTCTCCGAGCACTTCTCTTGTCAAATTCTACTTTGCGACTGATGAAAAAAAATATCTCCAGTGGTTCACAATGACAGGGCACAGCTACTTTAAGGCTGCTGATGAATAAGGAGGCCTTGAACACAGCTATGACATTGCAACGTTTGTTGTTTGGCACATCAGAAAACAAATGCCAAACCACTTCATTCAGGGTCTTCTATTCATCAACCACTTTAAAAAAAAACAGGAGCAAAAGACTGGGACTAGAAATAACACCATGTAGAACAACGTTCTCAACACCAGTGCCAGCTTACTGGGGAGCTGCTGCTCGTGAACTGGTACGCCAGCTTACAACCATGCACAGCTCAGGGAACAGGGACTATTTAGCCCATATTTTCTTTTACCTTGAAAGTTTGGTGAGCAACAGCTGAGCTCATATTTAAGAAACCTGTTAATAGGGTTGGCCATCAACAGCTGGATTATCTCTTTGTATTGTTTGTCTTTTGAAATTGTGGTATTTTATAACACAATCCATTTTGCATTTGCTGCCCCCTGATTAAAAAGCTGTTTTGGATCAGAGTCGAAAGACAAAAAATACCTACATATTCACACAGGACGATAAGAAAACATGTCACATCACAGCAAGGAGAACAAAGGGAACAATAACTACCTGTGTACCTGGGACGCTGCCACCACACCAGCAGTTATGGGAGTCTGCCTGGAGCGCGGACAGGGCTCAGGAGTGCTTGGAGCGGTTAGCCCGTGAATCACAAACCAGAGTTCACCATCTGGTCCCTTAAGGGGAAAATACTGCGACTTCTAACCTTACAGCAACAGTTTGAAATTAATTTTATAAAGAAAGCTTTCTGAGCCATAGAAAATTTTTTTGTATCACTTTGTTTAGAAATACTAAGCGGGTGCATTTACCACAAAATTTCTTCATAATAAAATGTATTCCAACTTTATGAAGAAGCTTATACTACTGCTAATTAAGATTAATAGTTTCAGGAGATTCTGAGAAAAATAACACCTATACTCATAAAACTTGATGACAACATCTGATGTGTTAGAGAGAAAAGTGATTACTCTAATGCACTATAATGCTTGATACATAGTCTCATGGCTCTCCCCTGCTGTGTTTTGTATAACCTATGAAGTCAACAAAGCACAGATAAAGAAACAAATCAAAGGTAGGACTCACATGACTCATATTTCAATAAAGAGGAATTAAAATAGATAATGGCTCCCAGACAAAGAAGGGAAAAAAAAAAGCATTTCTTGTAGTATTTCAGCCCTGACCTCATTAGAACTTTGTGATACTGCAGATCCATCCTCTAATTAGTCCATACATTAACTGTTAAGACTCACCTGACTTCAATTTATGATTTACGTCTACAACATAAAACCTCAGTACTGTTACGTGGCAGTTGGATATAGAAAAAGTTGCATGCTTCAGGAGCAAAAAGTATTCTAGGGAATTTGCAAATGCCTTTGTGCAGCATTGCCAATCCCCTGCAGGCTGCTGCTGGGATGTGGTAGGTCCTGTCAGTGGAGCAGGATTATCCACATCTCTCACCTCCTTTCACTGTCCCTGGTTATTAAGAGTTTTGGAAATAATCTAACCATCTCCCCCTTTTGCCCACTCTGCAGGAGGCTTTATACTCTCTCTCCTTTTTTCCTCGTCTTCTTTTTCCTTTCCTTTTTTAAACAAAGACCTTGCTGTTACCAGTTCTAATTTTAATCAGACGAGTTTTCATGAATGGTGCTTCCCATCCATCTCAAACAAATTGTGTTTTTTGGTTTCACTCTGCAGCTGTGCTCACCCCAGCATGATGCCTTCTCAGCTTTGTAATGATGAACAGCCACGGGTGAAGGAACAATTAAACATACCTGGATTGTCACATTATTTTGATAGAAATTATCTACAAATATACTCGGACTTCTGGAAGAAGAATATATACAAGGGACACATCACAACACAGGATCACAGTTGGGGTGGTGACATTTGTTATGAGACCCAGAGAAGCAAGATGAATTGTTGATTCTTTTAAATCTAATTGACTTCATTTGCATGGCCTCCTCAATCCACAGGTCTCTTTCCCCCTTTGGGACACCCTTCTTTGGATTTTGTGCACAGCTATTCCACAACAAATGACTCCAGGCACCCAGAGACAACTTTATGTAGTAACCAAAGTGCCACTCAGGGAAGGCTGAACATCTCTGTGGTCTGTGGCTTACTCAGATGCCGCAATGGAGTTCTTGCTAAGATGGAAAGGCAGAACTCAACAGCACAGTTAGAAAAAGCATCGATCGCTCCCATGTCCTCTGAATTATGAATCACATCCATGGCAAAATGAAGTATTTTAGGTGTTTAAACCATCGGTTAATAGAAGAGCAAGAACAAGGACAGCCAAAGGGGCTCAGCCCGAGGAATTTTCTAAGTGCACTTGGCAAGCTTCCAAACCCACAAAGCCCTGTTCTGGTAATACACCATATGGGCAGGCGAGCATACACACAGGATTTTTTAAAAGCACATAACACACACATACACACAAATAGAGCCAGTTTCTACTGTCCTAAACATTGAATAGTCGTTCACATCAGGGCAAAGCAGATAGAAAAGGATCAGAACAATGACATGTTAGTACTGTTACACTCTTTGTGTCAGTGTAAATACCTTCACAAAATGCAGAAGAAAATCCTCCCCATAAACAGACTTTTTTTTTTAATCTATTGAACTGTGGGAGAAAAGAGAAAAATAAACCTGTTGGCAAATAATATATTTGAAAAACATGACATTCCTGTATAAACTGTCTGATGAATGTTTGAGAATCTCTACCTTTTACTAGAGATCTGCATTCACAGCAAGCCTGAATGGTTGTCCTTAACCTCCTCCTCATCTGATGAAACAGCAAAGTGACCTCATTGAAAATTTCTTTCCATGCACTATTTTCATCTGCATCCTCCTAAACTCATCTCCCTCAATTGCAAAGAAACAAAGAAACTGAAGCACTGCTTAAACGAATAGGTGAAAAGCAGAATGTGCCCACTTTACCAACGCAACACACTAACAGGAATCACATCATGTAGTCCTTTGTTTCCGTGAACATACGGATTTGCTTTGGTGACAGCAGCAGTGCATAGCCAAAGCTGCAATGGCACTGACAGCCTTGTGTGGGGCACAAAAGCACACTTTTCCTATGAGAGACCTTGACAGTACTGTCCAGGAGCCCACAGCTTTGAATACCATGAGAAACAGCTTGCTGCTTTTCTGTACAACAAAAATATTCATGGCTACCAGCTGCTGATAAGCACTTGCCAAAGACATCAGCTTCATTATTTAGGTGAGACATAAGGGATGATTTCCCTGCAAGGATATCTCTTTTCCAGATACAAAGAGGGCAATACACTTTTCTCTCCCTCTTAGATGAATTATTTTGTACAGAAAAAAATCCCTCATTGCTCACATGAATCGCGTTGTCAAGAATCACTGAGAAAAGGAAACCAATACTTCAAAAAAAATTTTTTTTTTTCCTGATACTTGGGATACGTAGGTAGTTGGTACAAAGATCTACTGAAGAAACTAAGTAACAGATGACCAAATCAACTAGGAGGATACAATGGCATGCTGATGTGCTCATATCTAACTACCTGAAAAGCAGATCTTAACTTTTTACAAGATACTGTACTTTGTGCATTCTTGCTGAGAAAAAATAGACACTTGCCAGCATCTATCTGTAAAGGTAACCCTCCACACATCTGTGACTACAAGACATGCTGCAGGAGGGAAGCAGCAAGCCCAGCTGATGGGGTAGAGAGAAGAGCTATTGCCCCCATAGCCCAGACCTCCGTGCGCAAATCTATTTCTGGTTCAGCATCCTTTACCCTGCAGATAACCAAGAACAGAGCAGCAAATGAGAAAGAACTTATGTGTAGCAACAAACAAGAATAGACAAGGACTCTGTCCTCAAAGTTCAAGTCAGAATCTAACTCTGCCCAAAGTTCAGCAACAGTCAGCCCTAGGGTTTTCTTCAAGGCCAAATCTGGGAAAGAGAGAGAATGAAACATCTCATTATATGTGTCCATTGCATGGAAAAATCTCTTCAACACGCCATGTGAAATGCTTTATATTTTAAAAATCTATCAACCAGATCTAGTGCACATTGAAGTTAACAGAAAGCCTCCCACAGGCTTTACTGGGCTTTGGTTTAGGTTATGTGTTTTAATTCTTTTTTCCCTACAACAGAGAAGCACAGTAAATTATAGAGGTTCTCCTTGCTCTGTTCCCCTCCAGGCTGCAGGCAGCATGCACAGAAGCATCTCTCCRTCTTCTTCCATGCTCATCTTTGATGGGGGCTCCATTAAACTCTCCCGTTTGTTACTGCTCAGAAGGATTTAATGACTGGTGTTCAACCCTGATAGCACTTAAAAATAGCATTTACGTAAGGAATTTATGCTAAAATGGTTTTACAGCTTGCATGAGAATGTAGGAGCAATAATAATAATAAACCAGACAGCAATGCCTTTTTTAATTCAAGCTCTAAGGCAGGCAGATGTCACTACTCATAATAGTCAAGACAAATGAAAATATAATCTTGAATCATAATCTCTCATAATACCATTTTCACAATTAAAATTCAGGAAAAAAAAGCCATTTTCCTGTGCTTATCATAATAGAGATGATAAAAACAGAAACGTGTTGTTTAAATTTTTTTGTAAGTTTTAGTGAATACCAGAAGAAATCAATACCAGCAGTGTTCCGCGATCAAACCCCAACCTTTCCAAACTTCTGTGTAATGCCCTGGGGGCCAAGACTCCTGAATGTATGTAATCAAGCATTTTAAAAGGCCAAAGACCAAAACTTTGGTGATTAAATACCCCACTTAGCCCTGGGACAAGCTTTCAACATACGCTTCTTCTGTGGCATTATAGATTAATTTTATTTCATCACATCCATAGCATGTTTTATTACTTCTAAGCAGCATCCCCTAATGTATACAATTGCCAGACAGAGACTCTGAAAATGAGTACTAATATTTGGTGGGAAGAGAAGTCAGAAAGACCATTTACTGTTTTAAAGCACAATAGATAGATGACCAATGAAATCATCCATTCCAAGGCAATTTTCTTCCTTTACTACTGAAAGGTTTCATCGCCTTGGATAAGGTGCTCAGTTAAAAAAAAAGTGCAGGCAGTTCTTCATGGTGATGCATTAAACAAGGTTTGGTGTGTTTTTGGTTTGTTTTTGTTGTTGTTGTTGTTGGTTTTGTTGTTGGTTTTTGTTTGTTGTTTTTTTTTTTTTTTTGGGCATTACCAGGTTTCTAAACCAGAGAAAAGCAAAGTTTCTCTCTGAGTCACATTTTCAGGGAGGAAGCAGAGACAGTTCCTTTGTTTTCTTGCTGTCAAAAAGCTTAGTATGATTGAAATATAAAAACAAGCTTCAAGTAGTCCTATAAAGCACATCCAGTCTCATCAGCATTAGAAACATTGCCCAGATCAAATGTATTTAAGAGTCCTTATGCAACTCTTTCCAGCCAGGCTCTCAGTGATCTCTTGTCAGCATCATGGGAGATACTACTAGCTCTGTTCCATGTTTTGACCATTTTCAAAACCCTCTTGCCAATCCTCCTCTGCTTTAAATTCATCTCTACCCAACTGCTCAACCAAATGCTGTCTTCTCTCTTTTGCTCCATCTCATCTGCCACTGTAACCACTCTTTTTCCGCCTGCTTGTGGCTGTTGCCACAGCTGTTCATACAGCCAAGGAGCAGTGCCGCTGAATTTTGCAAGAGAAGAGCAAGTGCAGCCCCTTGCTTTGTTAAGAGACCCTCTGCATTATTTGTTTCAGAGGCAGCCACCTTCACTCTCAGATTTCTAAATGGGAGAGGGGAATTAGGCAAGCAGGCAGGCAGATGCCTGTGTAAAAAAGCCCTTTCTTATAAATAAATCTTCCAGATTCTAGTTCACAAACTAGATTAATAATTCAACTACCGGATAGAATTTAGAGAAATTTTGAACAATGCTTTACAAAAATAAGGTAATTAACCCTGTAGTATATGAAGACACTGTCTCAGTATTAATGCGTCTCTCTCACCCTGCTAACGGGAACAGGTATTTGAACGTACCAGTTCTCATAAATGTAGACTATCATGCTATCTAGTTAGTGGCATGGTTTATGTCCTCTAAACATCTGAGCATCTGTTAGGTACTTGAGGATTTATTCACAGGCTGCCACAATGAGGCAGTAGTAAGTTGTGGTGAATGCAGTATTTACAGCAGAAGTGATGCTGAAGTGCTAATTAGTGCTAATTTGACTTGGACCATTTTGGACCTCTGACAATCACAGCTCTTCAAAAACAAGCAGGTCTGGCATATGCTCTTCTAAAGAAAATTTCCACCTCTCTATTCTCCCATCTATTATGATATTTCTAAGGCAAAACATTAATAAATTTAAAATATCTGTGTTTTCCTAAAGTAGTAGTCCAGGCCAGCTGCTACTGCAGGTTGATTTCTAGAAGAAAACATTATATATATTTGGCTTAACGGGGATTGTCAAAAGTATTAGAGCAAAGCTAGGAAGAAAACCTGTCACTGAGTATAGGTCTGTGTGTTGAGTTACATACTTATTTGGAAGTTAATAAAAAAAAAGTGACTTTTTTTCCTTGAGATAAGCAAAAGCTGTTTCCTAAAGAGAGGGTCAGGAACAGGAGAAGCCAATTTCTCTGCTTTCATCCTCTGCCTTTGGGCCCTGATAACTGTACTTGCCTTCCCCCCATTTTCACTAGATGAATCAGGCTAGTGAAGAAAAACAGCTTAGAGATTCAGTAGGTTCATCCTTTGAGAAACATGATGCAGTAAACTTTCTTGATCAGGAATATTTTTCTACTAAAACAAGCTACATAATTAGGTTCCTTAAAAAAGAGGACTTTGAAGCTACACTCTGCCTCCAAATACTTGTCATTTGACCCAGAAGGCAATAAGTGAAAAATTCTGAACAAATAAATCAAAAAAGCTGACACGCTTTTCCGGGTGGTAAAGCTTTCGTTTGCTAACAAAAGGCTTGATTCCCACTGCTTTTGATATCTGCAGAATGACAGGCCAATGAAAGCACTACTCAGTGATCAACAGTGTAGCAGAATGAGGCCAATGGAGTCATTACTCAAAAGAAGAGAGTAACTACTCCAGTGATCTCTCAGGTGGATGAAATGCTGGGCAAAGGACTACTGGACATTTTCTACAAATTACACTTAAAATAATAATTTGAAAATACACTTAAATAATAATTTAAAAAACCCACTTAAATACTTTAAATACCTAAGTAACAAAAAATACTTAAATGATCCTGTTTCATGTTTGATCAACTGCTTTTGTGCTTTATGTTTCCATCGTAACAAAAGGAATAGGCAAAATATTAGATAGATAATTACTGATAACTGCTCATCTGATCAAACTATTGGCACTAAAAATGAGTGGCTCCAGCATCTTCATGGTGTGGTGGGAAATAAATAAATTAAAAAATTAAAATCACAGGATGGTGCACTGCAACTTCTAATACATTAAAAGCGGGAAAACATTTTTGTTGATTAAAACCCTACAGATCCTACAGTTGAGAAGAAGCAATAAATATACACTGAATTAAAGCAGAAATAATTTAAAAGGCTATGGAACATCATTAGGAATGATGTAAAGCCCTTGTCCCATTTTTTTCTGCTAAACCTACCAGAAAAGTAAAAAAAAAAAAAAACCTATGAAAGATGCAATAAGAAATTGTGTTGTTGTGAATAATTCCTAAGAGACCATTCTATCATTTGTCAGGTCATGTTCATCAAACTCACCTGTGGCTTTTACATTTAAACATTTCTCACATGAAGTTGTGGCCTGCACTCACAAGAAAACAAAGCACCCATCAGCCCTTCTCAAATCACAGCAGAGATCATCCAAGGGCAAGCACAGCTCAAGTTTACTTTGCGTTAGACTTGGCACTGTACCTGGTCGCGCAGCTAACGCTTCTGAGCACTGCAGTTACTGCTACCTAAGGGAAACCAGGATGAAGGGGACTGCAGAGGAGGGGAACACACAGGGCAGAACACAACGTTCTCTTTTCCCTTGATTGTTAAAAATATTACTTATGCAATAGATCACGAACTGGCCAAAGACCATCTGATAAAATATCTCAGAAAATGCCAATTAATGAAAATAAACATAGCAGCATGCATTTAATTGAATTTCAGGTTTTATCCTCTCCCTTCTTCCTACATTAATGCTTATTTTTCTCCCTTATTCTAATGAAAACTGTAAAAACATCAGTAAAGGAGGAATCTTTTTTATATATACACATGCACACACTGGTGATAACGTCCTGCAAATACAACGATGTTCTAAGTTTTTGTTGTAGTGGCTTTTTACATTTTCCTTTACTCAGACAACCAATCCCTCCTAATGTCACACAAGATAAAGACACACAGGCTGGAAATGCTGCTTTGCAGAGGATAATGCACTTCAGTCATTCTTCGTTCTTGTTTAGTTCTATTCCAGCTTTCTATAGTTTTGTACCATCTATTTCCATAGCATAATTATACCTGTGGAGTTCCCTGATAGCAGCAATGGGGAGAGCTTATACATAAGATTATCCTTTCTCTCTGGTTTCTGATGGATGAGATCACATTTTAATGACTCCAAAATCAATCCAGTCTCCTCAAAAAGCAGACAAATACTGCAATAGCAGAAAGTCTTAGAAGAAAAATTTGGTTTGCTACTTGTCTTTCAGTGACCATAGAAGACTGCTAAATTACTTTCCTTAATATGTTTGATGGCAAAAAAAATTGTGAAGCTCTGATTTTAAGTTTGCAGATGTGAGGATTCAGTTGCAGCAAACATGACTGTTACCACAGGCATCTAAGAGCAGCAGGAAAGGCAATGTACTTGAGAAGGCTTTCACAAAACAACACTCTGTCATCATCTACTTTTAATGTTCCTAATAAATAGCATATTGGCTTTAGAGTTGTCCTGTGCAAAATAACATTGCTGGGACTTCTGTAAGTCCCCATTTTACACTGGAAGAAAGAAAAGGTGGTTTTAACTTGCAAAATTCCTGTGGTGACTTAGTAACACACAAGCTCTTCATCCCTCTCAGCAGCAGGGGGCTCCTGGAAGTGAGAAATCTAGAGTTCACTGACTTGTCAGGAAAAACATTTTAAACGTGCTCTCTGCACAAGGATTGTAAAGGCGTTTGTCTCTGCACTGCAAGAGAGGCACTCTTGAGATCAGGGCTGGACTCTAAGCACTGGCCCAAAGTTTCTCTTCATCAACAAAAATCACTCACTGTGCACTACTGAGATGAGCAAAGCCCTTTTGTGCACACCTGAACTAATTCTCTTCCATCTTTAAATTGGACAGTTCAGAGAAATGCCACTTTTAACTAGGATTAAAACTTTCTTCAAATAAAGATCCTACATTTACAATATAAGACAAATTTACTGTGGAGCTGCTTGTGCCAACACATTCTCAATCCCCTTTCTGCTTTTCACTAGTGTCTTTTCCCCACCAGTGCTATGCATTTAGCAGGTAACATCTATTTCTAACACTGCTGATGAAAACAGCACAGCTGCTGCATAAGTGTACAATCCACACATATGCTGACAAGATTGCATGCAGTGTGAGTTAGACGATTAGTTGTCAAAGATGATTAAGAACTGTGGGCAGCTTAATTCAGGCAAGTCAAATACTGCTCTAAAAATGCCTCAACTGAAAACAAAGCTTTAGAATAGGCCGATAAGCGTACACCATTCACAAAGAAAAACTGCTGGAATTTTGGGATATTTTGTTAAAGGAATTTTAAAAGAGGCAATAAGGACAATTAACCACAAGGATACAATTTTTTTTTTGAAGCAGAAGCAGCCCAGACAACTCTCAGATCCAGAGTGCAGCAATCCATTTGCATACGTAACTAACAGTTTTCATGCACAACTGTCTTGTTATTCAAAGTATACCTATGATTGTGATGCATTTAGGGTGAAATTTAATGCTCTGGGGAATAGCCCATGCATGGTCTAGGAGCTATTAAAGACTAGTTTGCTGAGGTGTTAAGTGATACACTTCTTAACAGATGAATTCCACAAGAGTCAAGTATTACTTGTTGTTGATGCAGCTCCAGGTTGATCAGCCCTGGAAACTGGGTACTTGTAATACAGAATAAATGGCATTTCTAGAGATAAAACCTTGGCACTGTTTCAGACAGGAATAATCCTCTTTTTTTTTTTTTTAATTTTTAAAAAAAACACTTTTAATTCCTTTTGTGTACAGGTGTGTTTTCCTCCAAAATATTAAATAAGCATGAGGATGCTTTTAGTCCCTATTGCTACAGTGAACCTATGGCTGAAATCATTCTCCATTGACCTGTTCAGAATGTGAGTTTTGCTTCCATAAGTATTAAAGAACTGGTTTTCAACAGGTCTGCAACAGACTTAATCAGAAAAAAAGCTTTCTAGGGCAAAACATACTCTCAAAATTTCCAATATTTGGCTCACGCATCAAACAGGTTCCCCTAAAACAAGAGTTACTCCCTGCATTCCAGCACCAGTGCGCCAGCAGCACAGGCTGAGGGCCAGACTTACTAACACTGGGGAAAAAAAAGGATCTTAACACAACAAAAATATTGTTAAATAATTTTAAGCTAAACATCTTGTGCTTGGATTTTTAAAGAGCTCAGAGTGTGTGTGTCAGATGGGGGATAATCCATAGTGATACAGTTAAAGTGCAGTTTCAGGATGACCTGCCTCCACATCTCTCTCCATTAGAGCAACTTTTCTTTTAAGCTTTCCCCTCTGCTTCTCAAATGCTTTTGAAGAAAGAAAACTAAAAGTTCTTGACAGTGCTATTAAGGCAAGTAACTTGTGCTTCCCACTCCCTTCTCCTCATGCCAGTAGCCTGACTCACCTCTGGATATATATGTACATACAGAGAGAAGTGGTTTTGGTGCTCTCTTCTTCTGAAAGTACCTGCAGCCACATCCTCACAGATACATCTATTTGACCTTCACGGCTGACACACCAGGGTCTGTCCACGGTCTGATGCAAACTGAAGCAACACAGCTGTGCTAGTGTAATCCTAAACCAGTCCTAATACAACCAGTTAAGAGAGCAGGGTATTAAGCTAGGCAAGCTGACCATGGCTACACGGTTTTTGCAAGCCTGGACAAATCATAGGCAGATTTTAATCAAGTGAGAGTGGGTTCAAGAGACCTTTTAGACTTACCTATACACAAGTGATGCATTTTGCCTTTACAACATGGTAAGGAAGGACTCCCCATTTTACAAGTGGGAAGAAAAGTATGGTCAAATTCAGAGGTTGACCCAGGTGACACGGGAAACCTCTGGGAAAGCTCTCAGCCTTTTATCAGTCACTTTGGTTGACCGCAGTGCCTCCCTGCTCTCCTTGTATTTCCAGACTGCTCTTTAGTATTTGTGGTGGTGCATTTCCCCCTTCCTCTAGGCCTCTCTACTATCTCAGGAACTCCTGTTAGGCCTTAGCCATTGTGTAATGAGTTGGGCAGTTAAGCATCCCTTGACTGTACCAGGCACTCTTGCATGGCTAAAGTGGGGAGTGGCACTGATCATACCAGGAACACCGGCTATCTGATCAAAGTAGGGAATGAAAGCAGGAGATAATTTGTCATTCCTGACCGCCCTGAAGCATTCCCTAAGTGGATCGTAGCTCAAGTGGAATGATATGACGGTTACCATGGAATGATACCATTGTAACTGTAAAACAATACCATAATTACTATCCTGGACCACCTTGGATAGTGGCCAGGATGGAAATTTCCTGATGACTAAAGCCAATCATCTTGCAAACCTATAAACAGCGGTCCCAAGCAAGACCCTTTGAGCTCTCCTGGACCGCAGCGGCCTGCRCCCAGAGTCTCCCTCTGAGTGGGACGCCTCTCAGAGTTCGCAAACTCTCAAGTTTGTGAAATTCGGAGGACCATCAGGACCTGGGCTGAAACACTCCTCGGCCGAGACACTCCTCGAGGCTCAACCCTACGCCCGTTGAGAAATGCTAAGACATTTAGCGTGAGTATTTCATGACATTCAAGGGGAATTTTTAACAGGTACCTTTATCTAGCTTAAGGCCTTTATAACCTAGCTTCAGGCCTGTAAATTTACTTAGCTTTAGGCCTTTATATAGATTTACCTAGCTTTGGGATCCTATGTGTGAATTGATTTAGACTTTATGTGTGATGTGTGCATGTGTTTGTACATATTGATTTAAACAATGAGTAGTAAGCATAACCTGCAATYGAGTTACTTTAGTATTGTTGTAACCTTGATTAATTTGCTTTGTAATTGCTAAAATCTTATAATATACCTCAATGATTAAGTGCCGCTAAAATCTCAATACCGTGTATTTCTTCAATAACAGCAGTGGAGACTAAGCTGAACATCGTTGACAATTTCTCTTTTATTCTGTTACTGTCAGTCTGTAGAGTTTCTTGCCTGGAAAAAGAAACCAGAAGAGACCAGTAAGCTGAGGCTAGCACCCTTCCACTGGCTCCAGTCTCCTCTGAGGAGAGGGTTCTGATGGCTCTCTCCAGGGCCAAGGGAAACCCAAACCATCTGCATCTTAGTGCTCACACATTATTCAATCGATCACTCTGAAACCAACTACAGCCTGTGGCATGGGGTACTTGGGACTAAGATACATGGGGAAAGAGCTAACTACAAAACCTCTCTCTCTGTTTAGGGTCTCAATTGTAACATGTTACACCAGTTCCATTTTTTAGCTAAAGCTTAATTTGTCCATAGCTTTGAGAAAAGACCTGATTCATGAATATGCACGAGAATATCTTAGTATGGTCAATTGATATTTATATTATAAGATTACGTGCTTAAAGGAAAAAGAGTGTTAGATTTTGATGAGAGGTTGGAGATGTTCCTCCAAAACCAAGAAGGGCTTGCACCATGGGTGCAGACAGTATTGGTACTGGGTGGAAGGCTGTACTCAGTCAAGAATTTTGATTCATTTCCCTGCCCTCATTTCCAAAGTCTTGTTGAGCAGATGTCTCAGACACCATCCACTTCCTTCCTCCTTTCCTGGTTTGTCTATTTAGATTGCAGATCCATGAAGCAAGACTCTTTTATCCAACAGCAGTATAGGACCTTGCACAATGCAAACATTTTATCTAGAACCTGAAGACCCACCTCAGATATACAAAGATGTACAGGTGTGGAGGCTACAATGGAAGCTGCTTGGCGTGAAGGCTGAACGGATTACTGAATGGGCAAATAAAGAAATGTCAAAAGCTTTAAATATCATCAGGTAATGGAGTAAACTCCTCCCCCCAAAATTAACGCATACAGGAATGTATAAAATATCCCTCACATCATTAGAAGAGCTCTCATTCAGCTAACTGTCACAGTGCTGTACATCCTTGTTAAGCTTAAATGGATTTTTTCCCCATGAATTCAGAGAATTTTCTTTTAGCTCCATGTGTAATTCTTTAAGTAATTACACATGCAATAAATTAATGAAAATCAAAGAAACTGCCTGTGCTTAGAAAACCAGCTTAATTTGGCATGCTCTGCTGCACACTTCTAAATGCTCAAAATCTTTCAGGCCCTGCTTAAACCAAATGCCTCCACACTGTGCAAGTAATCTTTATAAAAAAATAGTAAATTAAATTTGGCACTAAGTGAGGTGTGAAATTCTTAAGCTGTCTCCTAAAAAAGGAGACATCAGGGTCAGACAGGGGCTGCCATCCTGTTGCCTCCAAGTACACGTGTTTATTTAGAAAGGAAAACTCACCAGCAATCAAGTTAGGTGGAAAATAAGTGTTGTTACAAATCCCTCCTGCTCTCTGCAAGAGTCACAGTATGTTTTTTAAACTGTTCTTTTGAAATCCACTCATTACGTGGCTTGCACTAATTCAGCTGAGCCGTTTCTGCTTGTTGTCTTCCTCGAGCAGGCTGTTCTCCAAGGTGCCTCTGCTGACTTATGCTGCTTTGTGGATCTCCCAGAGCCTGCCGTACCATTTACATTGCCCACTCTGGAAACAGAAAGTGTCAAATTTTACAGAACACTCCATCCAGTTCCTTTCAGTAGCTCTCAGTGGACCTCTTTATATGCCTCCCCCATAACTGGGCAGCAGTTGTGTCCTAACCAGGACATTTATTGAGGGGACCTCAGCTCTGCAATGCCTTCCCTCCCTACAGCCTGAATCTGCTGATCAAAAGAGCAAGTGATAAGTCCTGGGCACTTGCTTGCTCAGATCTCCACACTGGGAGGGCATCTCACAGGTGTTCAGTACGACAGTGATGCCAACTCTTTGAAACAAAAACAAAACACAAAAAAAACCCAAACAAAAAACCAAAACAAACACCTCACCCCGCTCCCCCCCCCAAAAAAACCCACAGAAGGAAAGGGGTAGAAGTCTAATTTATAATATGATAGCACACTATTTCAAAGCAGAGCCTGTTTTTGCCTGAAATCAAATACATTTAAAGAGTAGTATACAAATGGAAATAATTACGGCTTAACTGTTATCAAAGCTAAAAAAAATATTTGAAATCCTGGACTTTGAAACACATTATAAACACACATTTAGACTGGAGACATGAAGTAGCTCAGAAGTTTTGAAGCTCTACCACTTTCAGGACAGAACTTTTTGAGAGAGCTCTGAACTGCATCGATTAACATTTCAAATCCATGTGAGTCTCCCTGGAGTACATAGAATCAGCTCTCCGTCTGTACAGTGTTTTCTACTTACAGGAGCTAAGGATCTGAGGACCAGACGCTGCATTGGCATGTCCACTTCATTTCAGAAGGAGTCTGACAGTGCAGTATCACTTAAATAATGAAGCACACATCTGGCAGGAGATTGCTGAGGTTGGCTAAGTTTGTACAAGGTCAATTCATCCTCTAAGCTTCTGTATGCTGAAAATTAAGCAAGAAGTTTACATGGCAACAAGCAGAACCAACTGATAGATCTCAGGGTTTGTCTTCCAAGTAGCATGCCTTTCTTTTAAAATCAGTTTTTATTGTATAAAAATAGGAGGGAGCGCTATTGTATTGCTCTGAGACATATTTTCTGAAACTTTTCATTAGTTAATGCGTACCTATTCTAAAATATGATCCTTTTTCTTTTGTAAGGAAAGTAGAAAAACTACAATGCACCACACATGGCAAAGGGAAAAGTACACATATCTCTTCACAGAAGATCTACCCCATTACCGTGCTTTGCAAGTTATGGGCTAGTCTTAACAAAGGGTGGATAATCCTTGAGGCAAGTGGAAATAATACAGGATCAGGCTTTGGAAAATTTATTTAGTTAGTGCTTTCACTAATTTTCACAAAAGGACAATACCTGCTCAATATGAAATGTGGTATACAGTATCTTTACACATTGTTATCATCTTGCTTGAAAATGCATCAGTCCTGATATAAAGTTTCACCTAGAAATTCTTCCTATGTTAAAAGAAACAACAGACATTTTTATAAACTCAGAGTAACATAAAAATGAGAAAACATAATGAAAAATTATTTTTGTCACTCAATAAATGACATTGATAGTCCACAGAATGAAAAAACAATTTAGTGAGTAAGGGGTGTATGTTAAAGCTCAGATCTCAACGATTTTTCACGTTCTAACAATTATCCAAAGTAGCCTTTCTTCAGCAGTGGTGGAAATCAGCTATCTGCATCCCAGCTCAGTGCTTTAACTGCAAGCAATCTCTTCATCTGAGTCTTTGGCATTTAAAAAAAGATACTAAAATACTTTTTGCAAGTTTGCTTATTCTCCATTATTTGAAGATTTCAACTTTAACATCCTTTTGTTGTTGCTTTGGTGGCTTTTTTTCTTTCTCCATTTGGCAAGCATTGATTTTTCATTAATGCTCCTGTCAGAGCATGAACCAGCTGCTAGGTTTCATGAAGTGACAGAGAAAGAGGAGAGCTCACCCTCAGATGGACACACATACAAACACTGAACTATCAGCAGGAACACCTCTCTCTCTCTCTCTCTCTCTGATCCTCTCCTCCGCTAGCTTGTTCTTCTTTGAAGGACAACGTCAAGTAGCTACCAAGGGAAGGGGTCAGAAAACACCATCACATCTTGGTTGTACTTAGCTCCCCCTCTGATGGTCCACGACTGCCATGCCAGCAGACATCAGGGCTCAATTGCTGAGCTCGTCTGACTGGGGCTGGCTCCTTCCACAGAGCGACTCAGTGCTTCAGTCACCACAAGCAGTGCTTTCTGGTCTCATCATTTCTTGGCATCTGTTTTCTGGGGGTTTGTTCTGAAGTGACTGAAAATCTAGAGCAGAATCCTAACATAAGTGTACAGAGAAATCTGAAACAAGATAAATGTTTTCCTTTCTTGGCTTTTCCTATTGCTCTCAGCTTTATACTACCATCCTGTGAGAAAGGTCTGCCTCCTCTATGCCCAGGATACTGTAACAGGGATTTTAACACTGTAATTTCCCATTAAAACTATAGCCTTTCAATAAGCTGCCCCGATACTTTTTAAAAGTAATCTTGGTTTTATGAGTCAGTTGAAAGAAAGAAAGAAAGAAAGAAAGAAAGAAAGAAAGAAGGAAAGAAGCACCTCTGATGACCATGGAAAGTTCTGATATGTTGGCACAAGTCCGTTACAATGCCAAGTAACACCCCACAACCCAAATACAATCTGAAGTGCCTCTCACCCATGGTGTGCTTGGTTGTTTATCCCAGAGTACACACAGAGAGCTAGTCAAGATGCTTTTTTCCTGTGGGGCTCAAGAGCGTCCCACCAAAAAGATGTTATTCACGCAACATGTTACCATGGAGAGGAGCCACTTCACGCTTCGCTCACGTTGCACTTCTTCCCTTTGTTTTTCTACCTTGAAAACAAGAACACTATATTCTTCTATATGTGGAAAGCACCAAGCACATTCACTTTAGCATCATTTTTGTTTACTCTTTTTTCTGTTCAGAGCAGCAAAGAATATCTACTGTCAGATCAGTTTGTGCTAACATTTGATTTCTTTCTTGCCTCTAACTTGGTCAGTCACTGACTAAAACTATTATTTTGCTTTCTTAATAGACAGACAACCTCTCTTGGCAAGCATATTGACAGGTCCATCCCCACTGATGTCTTTCCTCATAGAAAAACAACTACTTGGAAGGGGAAAAACAGCTAGAAAATTGCAGGAACAGGTTGGTACCCCTTTTGAAAAGAGGTGACACAATCTGGAGATTCAGGCACTCACCACGCACTGCAATAGAAGTCCAGCAGCATTCCCACTCCTGAGCCCCATAGCCACGCTATGGCCTTGCAGCCCTGGGACCCCCTCTTCCGAGAGGGGGCTGGAAACAACTTCACTGTAGCAATGACTATCCCGTAAACATCATTAGTTTAGGGGCTTTGCATTGGCTTCTCCATAGTGCAACCAGGGACCTGAAACTGAAAAGTCAAGGGGTTTTACAAGTGCTTCACCTTTTAAGGCTTCTGGACAGCAACCAACAACCCTTGGGCTGCCCTGTCCATGTCTTCGACTCAGCATATGAAAATCCCTGGGACAAGGTCTCAGCTCTGCAGAGTTACATGCCAACAGCCACGAGGTGGCACGCAGAGCAGAACAAATTTGTCCTGTCTGCAGCGGCACCAGAAGACTGCAGCAGTGCCATGCGGATCCAGAGAAGGACATCCTGGCTTTAGACAGACACCAAGAGACTGGACCTCTACTTGACAACCTTATCTTCTGTGCCTCGCCCACAGCTCACTGCTCATCTGTTTTGCTGGAGAGTGGGCAGTCGGTGCAGCAAGACTGGGCAAAGACAGCAGAGGGGATTATCGGGGTGATGAGGGGGCGCAGACCTGGCTCGACAGGAATGTGCGCTGAATGGCTGCTGCCAATGCAGCGACACCGGCCAGTCTTGTTGTTCCATCTATTTCTTGAAAAAGAAAAGCTGGTTGTTTATGCTTCTGAAAGCTCTGCTTTGGGAAAAGCTAATTTCACATTGAAACACAGTATGTGCAGACCAGCTGGCCGTGGCAATAGGGACAATGGAGGTAATAAATGCTACAGTTTTCCTGAATTAGACCTTACTGCAAGGAAGAAAACCATATTCAAACTGTATCAAGAGAACAAGCCCCAGTTTGCCTTGGTGTCAGGTGTGATAGCCTGCTCTAGCCAAATATCTCTTGTGCATAGTGTACATGTTTAATTACTCCAAGCATTTCTTCCCATGTTGGATACTGCTACCTGCGAGAAGATTCAGGCTTAGTACCCTGCACTTGCAGCCTACGCGAGTCAGGAGCAGGACCCAGACATCCTTACAGCCAGGCAGAGTACTTCACTACTGGAAAAAGTAGCCGTTTTATTTTGCCAAACATGCTCACACTGGAGCAATTATCTTTGGCAATCTCTAACAATAATTTTAAAATGTTCTCTTCAGTATTATCACTGTATTCAAACTGTATTTTTTTTTAAAAATCCACTGTCATTCTCCTTTCTAGCTCTAATTATCTGGATTGTATCCATACCATGAAGCAGAATTGTGACAAGAAAGCAATCACCCCAGAGATTTCCCAGAAATTTGCTTTCTAATTGGGTTGAAAATGCCTCAGCTTTCTGCATCACATTTTGCACATAACTGGGTTTTCTATGAACACAATCTATGAAATGCAGAAATGCAATATTGTAATTATTTAATTGGGTTGTCACACCACAGGATCTTATGGTGCTAGCTGCTGTACATAAGTTTAGGCAAAAAGATAGTCAGTTCCTGTGCAAAAGAAATGAATACTTGAGGGTAAGGTAAAAAAAAAAAATACTGGAGAAAGAGATTAAGAAGATAACCTTGAAATAAATAGGTGTTGCACTGTAAGCATGATTCTGTAATTACATTGCAAAGAAAAGAAATATCATCTGTTGGTGAAAATCCAGAACTTTCCAGACTGTTGTTTACAGACATGTCATTTATGTCATGTAACCTCTCTGTCCCTTATTTACTCATTGGTAGAATGGAAATAATACTTAATATAGCTCCCTCATGAAGCATGATTAAATGTTCATAGTGCTTTGCAATCATTTGTTTGACAATATGGCTGTGGAATACTATTGCTAAAGACAAACTGTGCAATATTTATAGCTGATACAGTATTGACTAAGCTCATCTTTTCTGTTTTTAAAGTTTTAACTAAGCAATGCTTAATGAAATTTGCTAGACTAACTGCTCATGTTGTCTCTGCTGGTAATGCAAAAGCAAACGGCTGTAAGTACGGTACCCTGAAGGCAGACATTAGGAGTTTCTCTGTTGAATCCAGCAGAGAAGTTTCTTGCATCTCCGTTGAATGCCATCATGCTGTGATTAGTTAATCATTAAGTACATAGTGCTTTTAATTAACTGCCAACTCTGCTTGGGCATCTGTTCTGAAAATCACATCCGATCATGCTTTTCCCAGTCTGTGGCTATGGAGCTCTTCAATAATACAGTTGTTGCTCCATTCTCCAGCTCTCTCTGCTGCTAGACAGCTCAAGTCCAGAGTGTCCTACATGAAATGAAATATAAATGATCTATTCTTCTAAGGGAATAAAAGTAAATGGGAATTAAACAAACTTATTTGCCTCAATAGGTAATAAATGCTGCTATTAAAAAGCAGATCAGGCCAATTAACATTTTTTCTGGAAGAAAGAAGAGGCTGGAAGAATATTTTTATTCTTCAGTATCAGCACACAATTTTATCAGCTAGCCAATTTTTTTTTTTTTTAAAAACACTAATCTTTAACTGTAGAAAATAATCCTTTCTATTTTATAAGGGGCAGGGAGACTGATAATAAATAAAACAGATTCTGCAAAATATTTCATTTGACTTAAAGTGGGAGAAAGATACACAGTGCAAATATTCCCTTACAAACACTGCATTTCTCCATCTACAGAGCTCAATCTCTGCTGGCTTCAAAAATCTTCATTTTAAGTGTATTTTGAAATAAACTCCAACATCTTTGGAGCATATACTGGGGAAATAAATAAGATTGTAACATATCTTAGGTAGCACATTCTGTTTTAAAGGTGATAGGAAAAAAGCAACATTAGACCAAGGAGAACACACAGTGAGGCTGGTAGTAGGCAGGGCATCTTCTGCTGGTGCTGTGAATCTGGTTGAAAACCAAGTCAAACGAGATCAGAGGATGACTATGGCCATTTGATGGCACGAAATGAAATAAGGGCAGACGCCTAGATCAGGAGGGGCACTGATTGTGTGACACTATATTAGCAGTTTCAGAGGGACTAAGAATTTGCTGGGTCGTGCTCTGTTCCCCAGCCTAGGCACAGGGGGCTGGACCCCTCGAGAGCTCTGGCCTGCACTAGAACAGACTGACTGCCAGGTTAATGATAAAGCAAGTGTTTTATGGCATGAGAAGTAGCTGTGCCAGTACGCGCCTGCTCCGTTATCACGGCCGGTGCTGGTACAGCTAGCCAGAAAGCAACAGTCTCAGCCAACGCTCTCATGTTCCAGGTGAGACGTCAGTCACACTGTATATGTGTGCTGGTCACATAAAGGTTCCTGGATGTATGGCAACGCACTGGAAAAGACTCTTTCTACTCAAAACTTCTTAGTATAAGATGAGGACATGCAGAAACCCAACATACAGCACAGAGGGCCACAGTATAGCAACTTCCCTGCTGCCACTCCCACACCAGTGTGTGCCATCTCAGACCCTCCAACTCTGAGCTGTTACTTATCACGTATGAATCTGGGCTAGTAAAAAGGTAGAATTCATAAAGTGCCCATTATTTCTATATAGAAATGTATGTCAAGGAAAAGGGCACTCTTTGTCAAGTACTGAGAACAGAGAAGAATAAACCATCATTAAGCTCTAAACTTGTGGTTCTTTAAGGAGTGGAGCTAAGAAACTCATATGAACCTTGCAACATAGAATAAAACATCACAGTTAAACAATAGCCAGTCTATAGCAGATAGGCATGTAATGATTATGGTTAACGTACCAAACACTCACTGTCAGATACACATTTTACATAATAACCCTTTTTCAACAAGTTCAAAGTAATTCTGTTGTTTTCTTTAAATATTCCACTGTGGATGTCAAGATGTGCCAGCACATAGAAAAGAGGTATTTCATAACGATATAAAAACATGCATTTCTGATTGTTTCCATACTGAACTACACTGAGGGCAGCACTTTTCTATATGGAGTTCAAGGTATTCCTGGGAACAGGCTGTTTTCTGGTGACATCATAAGAACACTGTCACGCAGGCAACAACTTGCTACTATGGCAACCACAGCTTTTACAGATGCTGAACGGCAATGAGGTTAAAAACACCATTTGAAGATTTGCTAGTTAAAAGTTTGCCAATATTTGATGCAAGAAGCAACAAGGAGTCCACTGCAGATGCACAGCATTGTGCAGTTCTCTACCCATTATTGGGAAGCTGAGAACAATCAGTTTTATCTTCCAGCCAAGGAGTTCCTGGGGTAATCGCACTTTCAGATATGTCCTTAAATGCCACTGCAGCTAGAAATAGGCCTGAACACTAACTTTGTGATTTGGGGGCAGCTGGAAGAAAAGGACTGCTGCCTCATCTAAATGAGTCCCTAAAAACATAGAGATTTGGGGATCCAGAGTTTTAATACTCTCAGAGCAGAGACCACACAGACTGTGAAGATAGCCTGGTATTATATGAAGACATGTCTTTGGAAAAGAAGTGGATCTTCCCTGCCCCCGACTGCAAAGAATTATAGGATATGAGATAAAAACATCTGGTTTTGTAAGCAATTGCTATCTGTGCTGAGACTACTGTCAGATGAAATCAGTCAGTTACAACATGTTTTAAAGCTAAAAGCCACGTGTTTCTGTTCCAGAACTTTATGCATTTTACTAACTCCAAGCAAATCTCAGAGGCTCTAGAAAGTAGTCAAAATAAAGATAACAACCTGGCCAGTAACCTGTCCTCTGCAGGACATTAGACAATTTCCTAACTTTAATCACAGATTTGTTCAGCTGGTTTTGTCCCCAACCAATACAGCAGAGGCTTGCAGTCAACATTCCCAGTAAATCAAACTTCCTGTATTAGAAAGGGTCATAAACACAATCCCGTCAGAACCCACTCTTAAACTTGACTGAATATCAGCAGAGTATTTTTTCATTTTGCAGCAGCAAACCTCAACTCACTTAGATCCTCCAGGAATTGTACTGTCTGCCAGGCTGGAGAGCTGCTTGGGGTGGCCTGGCGTGGGAAGAACTGGAGGGGGAGAGGCGTGTACGATTTACCCCTGGAGCTTCTTTCCTCGGCAACACCTTATAGTGAAACTCCTCAACTAAAACTGTAATAAAAGTAGAATTTAAATGTGCATGTTAAAAATGCAAGACCTAAGGTATATTGTTTATAATGAGTTTGCTGCCACATTTGAACTAACTGGCCACTACTGGCAGTCTCAAAGGAATATCTAACGCCAAATTATAACGCTTATTTGTGGTGTGGTCTCGACAATGGGATACTGAGATGCAACAGCAAGCTTGAGACTTGCTCCTGTTCTGGGTCTGTATGAAATCCATCCAACTCCAGGGCAATGAAGATAACATGCTTTCAATACAGCCACCTACTGTACTTCTATGTTTTTTTCCATATGTATCCTACCAGGCATTTCATAGTGTTCAGGACATTTCCTTTTTAGTCCAGGAGAAGATTAAGGCCATCGCTGGTTTTCATTTCCACACGTTATCCAGCAATCCTGGCTCCTATTGGCAGCAGAGCGCCCTCTCCACGCAATTCTCCCCCATCATCTGTGAGAACAGAGATGTGGAAGAGGCCAATTACCTTTTGGAGAGAAGGAAATTACTTGCTTATAATTGAGTTCTCCGAGCATGGTGTCCGCTATTAGAGCCACACTCATCCTCCAACCTCCCCCTGAGAGCTGGGGTTTTATTCCTATTTAAGTTCTAATTATTATAATTAGTCTGAAAAGGATTTGGGAGTTAGGGGCTATGATATGCCATATAGACCCCTCAAGGCATCTTTTTGTACTAACTCATTATGACCAGTTCTAAACTTTACCATTTAATCTAGTCATTCAGTACCCAAGGTCACAACAGCTGAGACCCCCTGAGCATCAATCCATAGAGACTCCCACCTTCAGAGAACTACAATTAAAAGGTAAATAATTCCCTTGCTGCCTTCTCTGTGAGGCAATGCTATAAGTCAGAGAACGGAATCCAACCTCAGCCTAATTACTACTTCGGTAATTTACACAGTTGCAAGGAAAAAGTTGGCAAACGCTTTTTCATTTATCAAAACAGAAACACAAGGCCAGCTACAGTTCATTTCAGACTGGACTTGACAAGACTCAACCTTACAACAGTCAAGTTGCAAACTTTGTTTGTCTGTATCACTCAAACTCCAAGAAATTCTGAAGAGCTACGCTCCAAGAAAGTCAAATCATCCTCACAACATGCAGGCCATGGAAATAGTATTCTTCACCATGCTAATTAAAGATGCAATCCTTTTCTTGGTTTATTCCATCACAAAACTTGAATCAATATAGTACAAGTTTTAAATTATTTGAATCAGGCTGTGCATAAAAGGATTTGAAACACTCAAAGCTGAATTGAAGTACGAGCAAGTACAAATTCTTAAAAATACCATCACCCAAGTTGACAGATTCCAAGAAATTCAACAGATTTTCCTGAATGACAGCAGCCTCCAGGCCTGAAAACTGTAAAGCAAAGCTTTGAATTTCACAGGAAAGAGCATGAAATGGTATTGTCGTGGTTTTACCCCAGCTAGCAACTAAGCACCACACAGCCGCTCGCTCACTCCCCCGCAGTGGGATGGGGGGGAGAATCGGAAGGGTAAAAGTGAGAAAACTCATGGGTTGAGATAAAGACAGTTTAATAGGGAAAGCAAAAGCCGCGCACGCAAGCAAAGCAAACCAAGGAATTCATTCACTACTTCCCATCGGCAGGCAGGTGTTCAGCCATCTCCAGGAAAGCAGGGCTCCATCACACGTAATGGTTACTTGGGAAGACAAACGCCATCACTCCGAATGTCCCCCCTTCTTTCTTCTTCCCCCAGCTTTATATGCTGAGCTTGACGTCCTATGGTATGGAATACCCCATGGGCCAGTTCGGTTAGCTGTCCTGACTATGCTCCCTCCCAGCTTCTTGTGCACCTGGCAGAGCATGGGAAGCTGAAAAGTCCTTGACTAGTAGACTACTTAGCAACAACTAAAAACATCAGTGTGTTATCAACATTCTTCTCATACTAAATCCAAAACATAGCACTATACCAACTACTAGGAAAAAAAAAATTAACTCTATCCCAGCTGAAACCAGGACAGGTATTAAGCAAAATAGTTTGTTACAGTGCCAGCAGCTGGAGTCCAGTGCAGTGTCAGTACATGGAGAAGGAGGCAGTTTCAAATACTTGTACTGCTGATTTTTTTGAAAGATAAGTGAATTATATCTGCAAATCAGAAAAATGCATCCATGTTTCTACCAACAAAATACACTGTGCAACAACGTAATACTTGCTAATTATACATGCCATTAACTACAAGTACAAAACTCAATGGCTGTATTGAATTCTTAGTGAAAAGGTGGCTTTTTGAATCAGAATGCAGAAAGTGTAAGTAATAATGTACACCAACTTCTAGATAAATAAATCCAAGTTCATTATATAAAAAAATATATTGGTAAACAAACTGTCTTCTAGATATGTTTTTTTAATGAGCAAATCACAACTTAGTACATGTTATTATAAGTCTATTACAATGCAGCGTGTCAAATTTCCATACTGGTTTGGTAGTACATACTAACATCACACTTGAAAATCTGACAACTCTAAATCTTTGATTGCAAGCAAGTGCATCTAGAGGAGGGGAAAAAAAACCCAAAACCTGCTGTATTTGTTTTTCTGCTAGAACTATGAGTGCCAATTCTTCAGCCTGAAAGCAACCTGAACCTTTAACCTGGGACTGTAGGTGTAGCAGCTTCAGCACTGTCCCTAGCCATACCATGTCCTCCTAACCAGCGCACACAATTAAGCACAATAGGTAATCTTTGCTCTGAAGCAGGGTCCACAAAATGAATTCTCTTACTCCCAGCCAACATTACTATCACACTAGGGACCCATATGAAGAAGTTTGCACTGTTGCTGTCTGAGCTCTGTGTTTGCAGGTGACAAATAGACTTCAATTTCTAATGTTGCTGGGTCAGAAATAGCCTTCTAATTTTCCTAAATTAAATTATAGGCTACTGTCATATTTGTAGCCAGGTACATTAACTACAAAAGCAATATTTCAGCTGCTGCTGTTTCTTCCTCTAAGAAAATAAAGTGGGAGAGAAAGTTGAAGGACAAAGGCAGGGGAGTAGGTCAAATATTGATACCTTAATCTGGACATCAAGATGCTCTTGTAGCTGTTCAAATGGCCAAGGCCCATATAAGAATTGTGGCAAGACTAAAGATTAGTCCCAGCCATCGTGTTACTTACAGTTCCTGAAAGTCAGTTTTTACTGGTGGCCATTCAACTTTAACTACATTGTCAGACGCATACAGACCTCTGAGGACATCATTTAGAAGAGAAAACACTTTTGTTTCCACCTATTGACTGAAAAGGTTGTATGTCATGGGCTGCTCAAAGCTTTCCAGCACCATAGGCAAAAGTTAATTTCCCCTCCTAAAGGATGTGGAACAAAATAGTATATTTTGTATTTACCACTGGCAGCAGCAGAACTTCGCACAAGGGTGGGGGAGCCTGGGAGGATGTGTAGTGCTCCAGGGAGGGTTGCTAGCTCTCTCGAATCTCCAAGCTGCTTCCCTCCTCCTGCTAAGGACACTGACCCTGAGAAATTCAAACCCCAATGGTGGCAGTTAAAAGACATACAGGCAAGAACCAAGCTGCCCTGTGCCTGGGATACAAGGCCATGATCCCCAGCCCCTTCAAGACTACACTTTCCTTTTCCTCTTCCACCACCAGTGCCCAGAGAGATGCCTGCTCCACCTGCCCAACTCCCAACCAAGTCCCTCTGCACTCCCACCCTCTCCTCTCCTCAAGGAAGGCACAAGTCCCTCTAGCCCATCTCCCTCTTCCGATCTCACCTCCCCAAGATGTGGAACCCATTCTTCTCCCAAGACATACAGGCTTGTGCTGACACATACAACAGCCAGCTCAGTCCAACCCTGCCTGCCTCCATCCTTCCCCCTCTAAACATCACCAAAATCATGAGCTTGGGGGGAGAGGAGGAGAGCGTGGGCTCCCTTTCCTCCACCCAGCCTAGCTCTGGTGGGAAGCCAGGCTGAACACAGGCTACTGAGTCCCAGCTCTCCCGAGCACCTGAGGGCTATAGGGAGCACCCTGCCCATGCCCGTCCTCTGGGCGCAACACACTGCACTCCTTTTCAGTGACCACCTGAAAGCAAATGGTTATTTCCCTCCAGAAGAAGTTGCATGTGAAATGCCCAGCAGATGCGCAGGACTCAAGCAGACTATAATTACAAATTAAAGGGGAAAATTAAGGTGCCAAGTCTTTGATTTGTATTCCTAGAAGTGATCTGTCAATGACATGGGAAGCTGCATTTTTGTTTTTTCCCATACATGGCTTTTACAAAAGGTTTTACCTTAAATCAGAAGACAAACATGGAAAAAACATGGTTTAGTGGTGGACTTGGCAGTGTTAGGTTAACGGTTGGACTTGATGATCTTAAAGGTCTTTTCCAACCTAAACGATTCTATGATTCTAAAAATATTCCTACTGCAGCCTGTTTATAGTGTGTTTTCCCAGGCTTCATCCCCTCTTGTACTTAAAGGTCACCTCAACCAGAACTGCACAGATTCACTCCCAGGTCTTTTTGTGAAGTGTTAAGAAGAATCTATACCATGTAATATTGTAAAAATACTGCCTTTCTCTAACAGTGTGGTTAAGTTCTCATTTAATAACAAATACATTATTTAATCTCTCGGGTCTGATGTCATAAATCATAAAAAGCCACAAGTCTCCCCCATAAAGCTGCTCTCAGTACATTGCATCCCACAACCATTAGTTCATTGCTCTTCCAATAGCTCTGGGAAAGGCCCATTGCTATTGATATCTACATCCCAGCAGAAGCACTTTCCTTTGAGCTACTCTGTTTCATCAAGGTATTAGATGACCTGAAGTCCCTGGGAGCCCCAGATTGGTGAATCCAGGCTTTTGCATAAGTATTTTATTCCACCTTCTGAGAGATGGTTGTAGGTGAATGATTTGTCTACTGTGTCAAAAGATGTATTGGTTTAATGCATTTCTGCAAATAGAGTCACATTTGTTCCTCTCCACAAATAGTTACCACATGTGAACACCACTAACTTGCCTCCCTTCTCCTTGTGACCTCTAGTAGCCAACCTCTCCTCAAAAGTGCACATCATCGTTGAGTGTGCGGCTCTGAATTCAGCACTGTAGGACAGCATTCAGGGATAGAAGCACCCGCTGAGGGGCTCCTTGCAACTCCATGTTGCAGTCTGCCTCAGAGTTGCTCTGACTTCCCACACATCTCGCTACCTCTTTGCCCCTTAATTTATCCTTTTGGAGGCTACTTACATAAGTAGTGATTGCAGCACTTGAAGATGATGAAAAGGAAGTAAATTAAAGCTCTAACAAGGAACACAAGCAAACATAGAGAAGAGCATCACTGACTGGACATGAAAGAAGCTGCAAATTCTGCTTTCAGAAGGGAGGAATACCCTCCTACACCTCTTCCACACCTAAAGTTTAGCTAATTTTTCTCCTCTAGTCAATGGGAGCTCAGCTCTGACACAAAAATTGCCTGTGCTGTACCTTTGGTCCCAATCATATTTGTAACAAGTCTCCAAAGCTTGCCATTTGTCATCCGCTCTGAACATGCAGAGATTAAATATAAATTATCCTGAACATGTATATAACTGCTCATTTGTGCAATGTTTAAAACCTCTCTGTAAACAGGACCCTAAAAATGCAGAAAATGACACTTTTATCATGGCCAGCAGCCATATGCTGTTTTCTAAACACCAAACCACAGGTAGGAAAGCAAATCTGTTATGCACCCCATGGTAGTGAAGACATTCTTCCATCAAAATGCTGGTTTACGGTGATTCAGCTGCAGATAAGGAGATAATACATTTATCTGATCGTATAAACACTAAGTGAGAAATTTGTTTCCAGAAAGGATGCAAAGTAAAAAAAGCATTTGCAATATTAATTTATTTTGAAAAAAGTTTTCTAAGCCAGTACATACACTGAAGGCTTTTATAGCCCCTCAAGTTTTCAGTGTGGAAAACACACACTGGGAACCTTTATGAGGCAACAGAAATGCAGCTGCTTAAATCATTCCCCTGTTCAAAATGCTTTTCTACAGTAAACAGTTTTAAAATTGCCCTCAATTTAATGCCTCTGTTCTGGTCACTTGAACATGGTTAAGCTACTGCCCCAGTTGGAGCAAGCTGGCCTTGCCCTGCTATAGCGGTAACTGCTCAGTTAACACTTTCTGTCTGGTTACCAGGGCATCGCTCCATAGCGCAACACAGTAAAAGCCACTTTATTTCTTCTGAATTCTGTAATTACCTACCACCCTCTCTAAAATCAACCATTGGTAGACATTTTCATATAGGACTGTTTATATTAAATTTAGGGTAACAATGTTAGCATTAGGTAGCATCACTACCGTTCGGGTCCAGAGGAGGGCCATGAAAATTATCAGGGGGATGGAACGCCTTTCCTGTGAAGAAAGGCTGAGAGAGGTGGGGTTATTCAGCCTGGAGAAGAGAAGGCTTCGGGGAGACCTTATTGCAGCCTTTCAGTACTTAAAAGGGGCTTGTAAGAAAGATGGGGACAAAGTTTTTAGCAGAGCCTGTGGTGACAGGATAAGGGGGAATGGTTTTAAACTAGAAGAGGATAGATTTAGACTAGATGTAAGGAAGAAATTTTTTACAATGAGGGTGGTGAAACACTGGAACAGGTTACCCAGAGAGGCAGTGGACGCCCCATCCCTGGAAACATTCAAGGTCAGGTTGGCTGGGGCTATGAGCAACCTGATCTAGTTGAAGATGTCCCTGCCCATGGCAGGGGGGTTGGACTAGATGACCTTTAAAGGTCCCTTCCATCCCAAACTATTCTATGATTCTATGATTCAGTTGCCATTCACCACCATCAGGACCTGTTTGCCTCAGCAGCCCAATTACCTTTGAAATTAGCATCCTTCTCTCCTCACCTTTATGAAATCTGGCTGACACGAGTTAGAAGACTATAGTCAGAGTCAAGGATGTTACAGGCCAGCTGGACAATAAAAGAGCTAAGACATGAAGAGTCTTCAATACCAGTGAGTCATTCCAAGCATGCAGTGGAAAAAAAATGGGTACTTTTATCTTTTCAACATCTAAACAGGAGGGGAAAGAAAGAAAGGAAGGGGACGGGGGGAGATTAACTGAATTTCTCATATACATAAAATCTAATGGAAAAAAAGATCTAACTAGCCATAACACGTTTGGAATTGTCTTACTCATAGAAATGACACTGGTTATAGTTTCAATCAACTAAAAAATAGACAAAATTTCTTTTTTTCACAAACATACATAGACTGTCACAAGTAATTGCAGAATGCTAACTTACTAAGAGTTGTGACACTTCTCTCAACATTTAGTTTAAGATTGAGTCCTTGACACTGTAAAGAGCTTGAATGACAACCTGATAAAGCAGAAGGAAAGAAAAATGAAATGATTCCTAGCAAAACAGGCTAAACATTTACATTTATCATCATTTAAGAAAAAATTGCTGCCTTGCATATGTTTTTAAGGACAGACTATAATAAGCAAATGCAGTTTTCACAAGTATAGCATGGCAGTACATAGGCCATCACTTAAAACAAAGCTTCTCATTGGGAACCAGCCTGAATCTCCATCATGCCTCCTTTTATCCCAGTTCCTAACTCCAAAGAAATGTCAAGGATGAGCAGTAACTTGTAGGTCTGAGCTGAGTCTCATCTACAGCAGGAGTAGCCTGTGAAGAGTATATTCAAGTGCAAACCAGGACAATTTACTTTGTGTATTTACCGTTTTGAAAAGAGCTGGTCCTTCGACGACTGCCTCTAAGAATTTCACCCGCTTCCAAATACACAAGTATCACTGACACCAAGGCTCTAGGGCTAGGTTTCCTATACCTGAGGAAAGTAAAAATTAGAGAAATTGGGCTTCTCTTAAAGCTTGACAAGGGTGTGAATTTTAGGCAGTTGCTCTAGTTTTTTGATTCTTTTTTGCAAGGATAAAATTTCACAAAATTGTGAGCCAAATCAAAAAACAAATGCAGAAGAATAAAAAACTTGATCCAAAAGAGTTTCTGAGATGGCAATGATTTCCTTCATGGCTGAGGATGTATGGGGGCTGTGCAGGGTCAGGAAGGTTTTACAAAGCCTATTTTTTGTTTGCTTGTTTTTAAAAGAAGCAGGTGATATTGTAGAGGGCAGAATGTTTATTTTTTTATAACATTTGTTAACTGTACTTCTGTAGCATTTGTGGGTTTTAATGTGTGTAAAGCACCTGGTAAAATAGGTGCATGAAAACTGGGTGTAATTTCATAAATCATAGGGATTTGGAGACTTGCATGAGAAGAAACTGTGAAGAATGTAAAGGTTTGCTTTGCTTTTAAACAACCATTACAGCACCCTCTCCGCATGCAACACTGAGTAAAGGTCTAGTGGCTTTCCAACACGCACAAACTGCAATTAATTGCCTCCATACCTAAATCTCTCACTCATTGTCAAACTGATGCTTCCTTCTTGGGAAAGATATAACAAAAGGAATTACAATTTCTCCTCTTTGACTACTGCATTCATTTCGGGCAAGAGGGACCCAATCTGGCTCTTGAGTTTGTAAGACCTTGGGTCCTGGTGTCCGTAAGTAGCAGATCTGCATCCCTTGGGAAACAATGACACTCTTAGCCATTTACCTCCTGCGGTTGCTTATGAATACAAAAAGGTAAGTGGTTCTGTTTTGTTTTGTTTGGTTGGTTTTTTTTTTTTAGAAAAAAAAAAAATCCAGTGTATCTGCCCACCTTCTGTCAATGTAAAGAGCAGCACACCGATAAGGTAGTCAGCTTTTAAATGCCTATTTATTCTGCTATTCAATTTAAAATACATACTAAAGGATTACATGTCTTGCACTTATGTTTACCTTGGCTGATGCTAGCAAGCTGTTAAGTGCTGCTATAGTATATCTAAAGTATTAAAAAAATCTGGTACAATTTACATACATTATGACCACTCAAACCATTCTAGTTTGATGACTCTGAATACCCAAAATGATTTATAACTCTGCAGCAAATGGCTGCTAAGGATCAAACTTTCCTCCCTCTCTCCCCATGCCTCACATGGAACAAATTCCTTCTCCACACACCCCAGACCTGCCTCAGGACTGCTTGACATTTGCCATCTAGACAGGAGTTTTAGTTACATACCACCTGCCTACACTAAACGTTATAAAGCGTTTCCAACTAATGTAAAGATGCATCAACATTAGAGTAAAATCATTATGGGGGTGCTGGAAATAACCACAAGAACCCCTAGTACTATAAATGTCCAAACTGCAGAATTAACCTTAAACTTACAAATAAACAGCCTTTACCAGCATGGAAATGAACTGTTTTGACTCACAAACAATATTAACTATGTCCCTTAGTGTTGGATGACCAATTTGGAGCCATTAATGTTGGAACAGGGTTGGTGGCTGTTTTGAGAAATGGCTTCTGTTAAGGAAAAATGAAATAATAAATAAAAAATTTTTTTTATTCTCACTCCTTTTTTCAGACCAGACGGAGGTGGACAGTTTGGAAGAATGCTTTTACATAAAATTTTCTGAGGAAAAAATACTATTAATTAAACCTCTGCAGAAGATGAAAGCTTCACTTATTGAGAACAATCCAAAGTTATGTCCTTTGTTCCCTGCACAGCTTATAAATATTATTTTAACAGGACAGATTAGAGGATTCTGTCCTTACAGCTAAGACTAAGACTGTGAGGGGAGAAAATCATTTGACCTGGGGAACTAAATGTTCTGAAAGACATGTGCTTAATTAATTTTTAATCTGTAAACTGAGTTAAGTCTCTAGTTTAAAGAGAGTATTTTGGAATTATAGAAACATAGTATTATTCTCGCATAAAAGAGAGGTTGGTCAGCCATAATTTATGTGCAAAACTCAATTCATTCCTAATTATGAAACCATGACCAGTTCTTAGATAGTACATTTCCCCCCACCCCCAATTCAAGTACACCCTTGTAGCATTTACTTCTGCTGAGGAATAAATGCAAATTCCTTTCTGTTTGCGCTCAACAGCAATGAAAAGGGTGGCTGCCATTCAGACACTGCCAGTAGCGAGCAGGATTTAAAATACAGTAATAAGAAAAAGATCAATTCCATCCCAACTTTCCTGCAGTTAAAGCTACAAGAGAGGCCCGTAATTTGACCAAGTAATTAATACCATTGTTTGGTATGGGTGAACTTAATTCTAAATTTTGTCCTATTTTATTCCTATTTGAAATTTAAATTCCTTGGAACGACTATCTTAAACATTCAGTTTCTAATAGTAGGATCTGCTGAAAACTGGTTAGCCTTTAAAAAAAAAAAAAAAAAAAGCCGTGTACGACTATGACTTGTATTGGCAGTGAAAAGTAATGGAAGCTGCCACCTAACTAAGCGAACCAAGAGGCCAACCCATTATATCTGGTCTCAGAGAGGTTCCAGTGAAACCACTTCAGTGACCATCTACCCAACTTTGTCAGCTTCCTGCAGTTATCAACCGAAAGAGCAGGTTCAGACAGGGGAGATTATAACACTCATGCCATTTTTATGAGGATTGATTTACCAGATTGAGAGACATAATCCATTTTCCTTACTACAGCAATTACACTGAATCTGAAGAGCATCCTCCCTCTGCTTTATTGACACAGTCCTTTAAATCTAAACAATAGTTTTAGAAATTATTCCTGAACAGTAAAATATTAGTTTTTCTTCTGTCTTTCATTTTAATATAATTAAGAGATAACGTCAACAGAACAGAACCTTGCCAGGAGATAATGATCTCATGCTGACAGACAAATAGTAAGGTGAAAAAAGCATTTAGTGAAAGCGTATTTTTTTAATCCAGTAATTTAAATTACTACTATACCAACTGATTAGCATCTAGGTACAACAGAGCGACAGACTGGTGAAGTGACAAAGCTAGTACCACAAACATTTGTCAATTCGCATTCTCATTGTCTTTGGAGATTGTCTGTAGCAGCCAGGGTGAATGCTTTCCTCCATCCTAGTGGAATGTTGTTCCTTTGCACATGCAGGTGTCTAATAAGTTCAAATGACAGAAACTAAGCATCTGGGCATCAAAACACTGATTGGATGATTACCAAATTTCTGCATTCTTGCAACTGGTAAGAGGAGGACTCCTGGATGCCCTGGCCCTGCCTCCTGGCTCACCAGAGACAGATCAAACGACCAATCTTTTGAACGAGCACCCTGACAGCCTTTCACAGGACATGCAGAGTTGCCAAGGGGACAGCCCTGCTCTTTTTGAACCATTTTTTTCTTACTAGTTTTCATGCAATTTCAGCCCTGCAATTTCTGAAGATCCTGAGGTTTTCTCTCAATATGTCATCAGGACGCCTTTTCCCTATTCAATATAATAAAACATCCACTACAGCTGCTGTTATCACAAGCTCACTTTTATTCCTAAGCTACCACCAATTCAATTGCTTTTCTCACGAAGTCAGCCTTGCAATTTTTTCTTTTTTTTTTTTTTTAATTAACAGAAATTAACTAAAAGGCCTAGTGCTTATCTATAAATATGACACAAGAGACACTGCTCTGTCCCATGCACTGGACACATTTGGTTACAAGGGCAATAGGAAATGCAGCAGGTCCCTTTAGGAAACCTGCCAAATATCAGTAAAAGATCTCCTAGCCCAGTGCTCACCATCGTTCTCCTACAGCATCTGATCTACGGTGCTGAGTGTGTTTAATATCAGTATGATATTTTTTAATATCCTGCTAGAAGAAAGACTCTAAGACCTAGTAGTATCATGGAAAATCAGGTCTTTACATCGAATATTCAGCTTCTGTCATAAAGGACCTACCAGATTAAAGAAAGTGATGATTCATTCCTCTATCTTCAGCCTTTTATGCATAGCTTGTAATAGTAACATCAGCTCCTCAACCTTTCGAACCTGTGGGCAAAGCAGTGGTTGGGCAGGTAAACTCTTAGTGACATGGATGTGTTTGCATTTCTTAGACACCATAGGCAGGTATTTGTGATAAAAGTCATTTTCACTTTTGAGAAGTGACACGTATTTGTCACTACATAGTTATCTTCCAGTATCTGTGGACATAGTGGACCCTACATATTGTCCACATTTAGACAGGCACAAAATGGCCTAAAACACTGATGACTAAGGTCAAATTAAAAAAAAAGAAACAGAATTGTATAAAAAGCAAATTGAGACCAGTAAGAAAAAAATGCTTAAAGCCTAAAGCATGAATTATAACTTATAGTAGAACCAAAACAGCACTAGCACTGTGGTATAAGATACACACAAAGGCAGAAGAAAAGATTTAATATTTGATAGCAGTCGACAAAATGGGAGCATACAATACTATGTGCAAGGGCACAAGCTAGTATTGGTCTTGGATGAATTACAGGGAAAGTGAATATTAAGTAGGCATTAATAGCATTGCCCTGCTTAGTGATACACTACAGCTGGCTCAGGTGCTTGGAGTTTAGGAAAAGTGTTTAAAATATTAGAGGAAATACAAAGAGGCAATAGAGGAATTAGAGGGTAAGATGTGTGAGGAGAGACTGCGGGAGCTAAACTTACATAGTCTCAAAGAGAGAAGACTCAGGGGGCCTCAATCACAGTCTATAAATACCTTCAAGGTAATAATATAAATGAAGGAAGGGAATTCTCTGGTCTCAGAAGATAGCAGGACAAGGAGCAATGGCCTGGAGCTAAGGAAGCAGGAGCGCAGGGTAGGTTCCAGGGAACAGTTCTTCACTCTGGCCTCCGCCGCACCGGATGAATCCACTGCAGGGAGGAGGAATTGCTCTCCTTCCACCAACTCTGGGGCACATTGCCCACACGCAYGTGCTGCACTTGATGCATCCAAGACGGTGCTAATCGGCCAAAGACCCCCCCCAGAACCTGTGCAGCACTGAGTCGTACATCAGCACAGACAAAGAGCCATATGTGGTGTGGGCTATCACAGTTTGCAGCTGGCTTGCAGGTCTTCCTGCAAGCACAGGATTGTTAATGTGGAGTGATTTTAGAGTGAAAGCATTCATTAACCTGGCACCACTTTAGTAGCAGAGAAATAGCATTGTGTTTCTCCATGGCTGCACTTCACTACACCGGGATTTTTCTGTTTCTTAGACCACTGTTAAAAAGGCTGGTTTTGCACATTCTGCAAAGGGTGAATAAAGCTCAAACCACATACTAGCTAGCACACGTGGTGATTTGACTTCCATTTATCCACTTGGTTCAGYGGAGAACAAAAATTCAGAGCATTGTACCACTTACACAGAATGAGTCCTCCTGTGGCTTATCTACTCCTAGGATACATCCATGTACAGAAACAGTAAAAAACATGACTCCTCCGTTTTTCAAGGAAAATCTTTCTTTGTCCTGGGAAAAGGCTATCCCAACATTTTCATCTTTTGTGCTAGTTTATAACCAAATCCCAATTTCAGGTTCTCTGGCTATTTTCTTATCCTCCAATCCACCTGAAATTGTGATGGTGGCAATCCACAAGCCCCATAGCAAAAAAGACAGCAAATTCTGCATATGCAGAGAGGCACCTGCATCCAGCAGAGGCCAAAGCACTGAAAATGAGGAAGGACTATAGAGATTGTGACAATAACTTGAAGTTTCTGAAGTGGCTTGACTGACTGACATGGCTGGTGGCAGAACAAGAAAGCAGTCCAGAGACCATAAGTAAAGCACAGCAAAAAAATAATCATAGCAGCAGTCTCAAGTACTGTGCAAAGGGTTCAAACAAGAAGAGTAAGTGAAAATGCCTCTTATTCCAGTGACCCACAAAGAAGTCACTGCAGGTTTTGTATGTTAAGGGATGGCTTCCCAATAAATCAGCTCCTCTCCTCTGGACAGGAAGAAATCAACCTCCTCCACTTTCTAGGAAGACCCTTTCAGCTTTACTGGAGCTCTAACATAACACTTAAAATGCAGAACAAAACAAAAGTCCCAACATTTCATGACACCTCATCTGTCCAATCTGTTTATGTTGCCCTTGCTCCAACCACAGGGAAGAATTTCAAGCAAAGGGATTTGATGTGTATGCTGTAGGCACTAGCAATATTAATTTTATGTTATTTAACAAGAGTTTCTCTGTTTTATCCAAAAAACACCATCCCTCCTGCATCAGGATCCCCATCTACCAAGCTAGCATATCAGCTCAGTGCCAGACAGGAAACTAAGTTGCAGCTAACCACATCATCATTTTATACACCACCAGATCACCCATCTGTAACCTGGTAAGTCACGTTCCTCCTTAAAGAGACAGTGGAAAGAGGTCAGGAAACGCTTTGGCTTTGTATCCAGCTGGCTTTTCAAGCTCCTCTACATTTTCTCATTCAGTATCTCCTGAATTTGTGCTTTATGTTTGGAACCTTGCTGGGAACTTGCATCTTGAATGCCTCAGCCCAAAAGCTACCATGCCTGCTAGCAAAGGTTCATGTTTAAAAATGCCAAAGCTGTTATTAATGACACAGAACTTAATTATGGTTGGACACTTCATATATGGTGCTCGGCACCTCTGGAAAAACAGACCTCTCAGTACGGCAATGACATATGTGTAAAAACTCCATAGGCAGACTATCCCGAAATGGTAACATGTGAAAGACTCATTGCCTTGTTAAACATAATCACCTCCTACTACATAAAGGGAGTCAGGATAGAGTTCCTGTACAGAGATCTATTAGTTTTAAAAGGTGGGTTTTGTGCTACTGTGTCCCCCAAGTAAATACTGTTAYTATAAAAAAAGATTTGAGCTGCTATTAAGACAGATATGTTTGAGGGTTTTAAAAACTATTTTCTACATTTATAATTGAACATACATAGCAGTATCAGCTCCAGTGAGGGCTTCCCAGCTCATATTTGCATGCTGCAAGTTACAGCTTAAATGTACTAAAGTATATATTTGTGCAAGCTACTATACCACATATTGACTGAAAGGCTAGGCAGCTTTGTAAATACACACTGAAAAAATTATCTCCCTTATTTGTGTGTTGTCAAGAGACTGGAATCACTTCTGGGTAAATAAGATGCATTTTTAAAATTATCTAATTATGTACAGTATTTAACTTGAAAGACCTGTAGCCATTTTGGCCTCTTAGGAAAAAGAGCATACATGTTTTATATCTCTAAAATAATGATTTCTAATAAAATATTAAGAAATATTACAGCCTTAAAAAAATTACATAGTCCAAATTACAAAGACTACATCAAGCAAAGCATGCATGGCATCTATGAGGGTTTGGTTGGTAACGCTAATTTTCACTGTGAATTGCTTCTGTAGTAGCAATTGTTTTCCTATAACTTATTTTTTACTGTATTTTAAAATAATGGTAGTAAGTAAAAGTAAAATAACTTTTGCTTTATATATTCTAAAGCAGAGGAAGAACATCTCTAGTTTTGATATCTATCAGAACACGTTATCTGTGACCACTATTAACGTTTATGCTTAGCAAATCCCAGAGCTTTTCAATACACATAGGACAACACATAACTCAATAGTAGCTCTTAACAAAGGGCAGTTTTATTTTTTCAAATACCAATCACTGAATATGTGTCTGTCCTAAGTAGTTGCTCTGGAAAAAAGATAGCAAGAGAACAAGCAAGCATTTTAAGGTGAGAAACATTGACCCATTATTAGAGGTCTTTGTTTTATTATTATGCAATCCTGCTTGCTAACAGCAGGGATCCAGAGCCCATCAAGTGATGCAAACTGATGCAGAACTATGTCACTGTCCTTTGACATCCATTACTACCCATCCTTCTCCTTGGAGCGGTATCCTCTGTGCATCCAGATTGGATTTTTATTTAAGACACATTTCTAAATTGACATCTATACTCAGAGGCTATCTATGCCTACCCTCTACAGTGCAGGGCACATTTCTCAAAACTGGAAAAAAAAGGAGAGGAACAAAATGAGGAAAAAGGGAGAGGCACAGAAAAAGAATATGGCCCAGTAAGTACTGAGGGAATCTCACACTCTGGAGACATGCATTCAACACTCTGCTCTGCCAAATTCCCTGCATAATGTGAAGAAATCAATTAGTACCTTATCTGTGAAATGGGGATACTCAATTACACACACGGGGATTATGAGACTAAATAAATAGTCACAAATTTCAAGTGATTTAGACAGTATAGAAGTAAAAGACAAAACAGTACCAACTAAGAGAGAAGCATATTAAGATTTCTGTTCTACAGACACACACGCTCAACAAAATTACTCCAGTGATTTTACCCTCTTCAACAGAAACAACTCCTCTACTCCATCAGTTTCAGCTACCAATTCCAGTAGCCCAGAAAGCAACTCTCACATTGCGTCCCAAATGATCAGCATCTCCAGGATGGGCAGCAGCATAAAACAGTTTTAACATGGATAAGAGTAGCTTACCCAACCAAGAAGCTACAGCAATGTCTCCTTCCTTGCAAAAGTTATCAGAAATGGGAGAGAAGCTGCCGTCTCCTTAGCTTGCTAGGCATGAACCAGTTCCTGCATCTCCAGCTGATGAAAGCTGGAAGATTACCTCTAAAAGTGCTTGCAATGAAGACAAATTTAACCAAAGACCCTAGCTTCAATCAGACCTGAAGAATTACTGAGCTGCAACTATTGTTTCTGAAAAAGGAGAACATCTCCAAGATTTATAGTGGAAAAAAATAGGTATAACGGGTGTCATTAACAACTCACCAGCTCCCAACAGCGAGCATACAATGTCACATGAACTACTGTATTTAGCTTCTGGAGTTAGCCTGGGAACCAACCTACACAGCACCGTGTGCTGCTGCTGGCAAATGATCTTTTAATGGCAACAGCTATATGGGGTTGCTTCCATTCAGCTACTGCATTGCAAAATAATGATAAATGATAATGAGAAATTATTACAACTATCAGAAGTATTAGTAAATATTCCTACTGCTTGGTATTATAAATCTAGAAAAGTCTTTAAGACTGATGTCAAACCACATGACGCACACCACGCAGTTAATTTTACAGCTGGTAACTTGAATTTTGGGAGCAAATTCAGCACTACTGGAGCAGGAACCTATTAATTCTTTAGCATGCTATAACAATATTTAAGTCATCAGTGAAGGAACTTTAAACATATGATACAGTAGTATCTTGACAGTAAAAAATAGTTGAGGATTGGTGCAGAGGGTGCCAATTTTTCTTTCAAGCAATAAGAGTAATTTATGTCCTCTTGTTCTGTCACTCCACCTCCAATGGCAGAAGCACACCCATGTTTCCAGTGAGAGCTTTTAAAATCTTCTTTGAATCATTGAATAATTTAGGTTGGAATGGATCTCTAGAGAACATTTGGTGGGAGAGAAAGAAGTAAGCACATGTGCTCCTTTAAAGATTAAACCAAAAACCCCAAACCAACCACTACCTCAACTCCTCCCAGCTCATGAACCTTAGGAAGCCATGGTGATGACTTGGCCTAGTCAGTGATGCTTCCTGCTCCAGTAGTGCCATGGAGGGAGAGCTCTGGCTTTGCGTGGTTGCCCAGCCTTCGCTCACACCCTGTGCTCTTGGGGCATAGGTGGGATGCAGTRAGAACGCCTTCCAGATGGCTGAAAATTGTTTCCCTTAATAGTGTTGTCACTAGGGATTGAAATCTGAAGAGCCTCTGTACAGGATTTTTACCTGCCAGGAAAGGTTGTTTATTAGAAGTAAATTACGGAAWTTTTTTTTTGTTTTTTTTTAAGACGATGCCAAATACTCTACTGACAAAATGTTTCCCTTTTTCTTTGGTGGTGGTGGTTTGTTTTGGGGTTTTTTTTCCTTCTTTTTTTTTTTTTTTCCTTGTTTTTTTTAGTCAGCTAGTAAATCATGCAGGCTGTTGGGGATTTGTTAGCCATCTGACTACTCATTAAAATAATATAAAAATATAATCCAGTATTTTCAAGCACCAATAATTCAAACCAGGCATATTAATAGGTTACCTTTTTCTCCAAATACTGCTGAGCATGCCACAGGCAGCCATCAACTTGAAATTATTTTTTTAAAGAAGGATGTGTGTGCCTACAGCACACAACTCAAGAAATGTCTCTAATGAGGCAACATGAAACCATTTAGTGACAACTATGTTTGAAAAAGCCAACCAAAAATTACAAACCATTTGCAAGACATTTTGTTGCTTTTTCTTGTATGCAGGTATCTGGACCTATCTCAGAACAATATTAACACCGCTGGAGTTGTGTAAGGAGTCAGAAGCTCACATAGACATTCATCTTCACATGAGAGAATCCAAACTCAACATCAACAYTGCTCTCTCCTCAAAGTGCAGTACAGCACTATAGAGCTTAAATTCTCTCAAGTAGCATTTACTGTCATTAGATCAGCTTTTCATTATCTGAAGTTATGACAACAGCATATTAAATGAATTCCCATCTCTTCTGAGCCTTGAAAGCAACTCATGTTTTGATTACTTTGTTCTTTTAAGAGAGATCACCTCTCAGTCCATTACTACAGGGCTCTGTAATCATATTACTTTATAATACATATTTAAAAATAATAGTGCTTGAAATTGTAACAAATTCAAAATGAGAAAAAAATGTGGAACTTATTTATACCTTCTCCCCCCTCCCACCCAGGAAAAAATCCACCATTAAAAATGTATGGAAATTTGTGGAAATTTTCAACTTTAACAAAACTTGCATTTTCCCACATAACATGGTTTTGATGAAAATCTTCTTGCAGGCAGCAGAGAACAATTCAGAAAAGCTGGCAGGAAAAAACCTAAAGACCTAGGTTAGAAATCAGGTCCACTTAAATCAAGATCTGGTCAATAACTTCTCTCCCTAGTGACACGCTGCATTACGTAAATCAAACAATACAAACTCTTCAGTATACAAGTGCCACACAAYGAATTTACATTTCTTACTTACATGGACCCAAAGTGTACTTTATATCAATTAACACTAAAATAATTTTATAAAGCTTTCTTTTTCCCTGGGTACATTCATAAAGTTGGATTCGCTGTGTATATCCATCCAAATACAGTAACAAAAGATAGAAGACCTAACAAATACAACTTCGGGAATCGCAGCCTCTTAAAAGCAATCAAGATTAGCAATTATGTTTCATGGTTATGTGCTCCAAACATCATTGTGCTCCAGCTCCTAAGGAGATCCACACTGGCAAATGATCAAACTCAGCCATCCCTCTGCATACAGTGCTGCATAAAATCTCGAAGTTTTTATAAGCTCATTCTGGTCATAGTCAAAATCCTCTAAGCCAAAGACTTAGTTCTGTGTGAAGGTGCTTTATTCAATCTTCTACACCCACTATAAACCATCAGTGAGGTTTGTGGCCTGTTAATGCTTCTATAATATTTTCCATTGTTCTCAAAAATCCTATTCTATCAAAGGATAATTTACCCTGCCTTAAAGATGGAACAGTGTTTTGAGTTTAAACATTTTTATAAGATTTCCCAAATCACACCTTCCCTTCCCCGCAGTCTAGTTCTTTTTCTGCTAACATATCATCCATCATTTAATTAGCTATTACTGCTCTTAGACTTGATTGCACCCACCCTACTACTGCCCACCCATAACATTACTGATGCTGCTTGATATACGTAGCAGTTGCCACTGCAAGGCAACGTTAGTTCTCTCTGTCCTCTCTCCTCTTCTACTTTCAATTTTTCTCCTGACCATGGGTTACAACCACCTGATGTTTCACAGCTCTTATTTTACCTAATGGTACAAAAAGAGGCTTTGTAAGGCACCAGATGACAGAATCTGTGTGTTTCCTTGGTAAAATGTTGAGCAGRTCTCAAAATCTGTGACCCAAAGAAGGAGTGGGACCACTTTTGAATCTGATTAGTCTTTGTGTCAAAACCACCTACTGCAGACATAAAGCACTTCCAAACTTAAGTCTCATACATCGATTGTGTAAAGGGAAAAGCAAATCAAAACAAAATCCACAATCCATTTAAAAAAAAAAAAAAAAAGAAAAAAAAAAAGACATCTTTTGGGTGAAAAAGTAAGAAAAATTGTTTTTCACTTCATTCAAGAACTTCAGTTTCTTTCAAGATATTAAAAAAAAAAAAAAAAAGGTAGAAAAGAAGAATGATGTTGTATTATTAAACAATGCATTGCTGTTACAAAAAAGAGCAGCTCTAATTTCAACAGCTACCAGTATCAATTCAAAAACAAACTAAAACTTAATATGCTACTGATGCATTTACTTAAGCCTAAACCAGAAATGGACAACTTTGACCCCTGGGGAGACACTGGTGTTATTTTTGRTTTGGAGACCTAAAATCCTAATGGAAAGCAGCCTTGACTACACACAGTATAATAGTTGCAGCCACTGCAATTAACAGTTCATAAGCAATTCCATTATATAAATGTCACTTAAAAACTTCCACTTTCATTGCAATTTAAGCAGCATGCTTTTTAAGATGTCACAATTGAAACAGGTCAAAAGAGAACAGTAAATACTGACACGGAAATTAGTCTCCGTGAGAAATGCCGGGTACTGCAGTGTGAAATTATTTCACTCAGCYTAGTCAGAATCGAAATCACAGCCTCCCCAGCCCTCCAGCAAAGTGGGAAAAGGGTTAAGTTTACACAATTTGTACAGCGCAGGAAGACAGTGCTGAAGGGAAAAGAAGGATCTCATAAAATCCCCATACACAGAGCTTCATGAAATAGCTTCTCTACGGAGATTCACAGCAAATTCACAGCACCAGACAGCATAAAATGGTCTAAATATTAGTTCAAGTAGGGATGCAAAATGCGTGGTTAACTTAGCCATAACTCRATTTCTCAGTCTTCTAAAATGTCCTCAAACAGAAAATCCTTTCCAAGCTGTTCAGAAGAACAGCATGTACTGAAAGAGCTCCTCAAATTGGTGTTATAATTAACAGGTAAAGCTGAAAGCCATGCAGTTCATTAACAAAAACTAGAGCAAAAAGAAAGTGATTTAGCTAGAACTAACAGAACTGTAACAGAAGACCTGCGAAAGAACAGTTGGCGCATTACTGATTAACACTATATGCTGTGCAAACTTCCCAAACTACATATGCAGAACTCACAAGTATACAACATCCATTTCCTCCTTGCTAAAGGAATTCAGTCACACCTCTTCCCCTGTAATTCTCTCTAAAATGTCAGGGGTAAATGCAAAAGAAAAAAACAAAACCTCAAACATTCATCCCCAGAGATAATGATGCCATACTGGAACAAGCAAAAACATGAGTGCAATGTTAACTACTACCTGGCAAAAGACAGAGGACAAACTAACAGTATGTAGCAGTCCCCATTCAGAAGGGGGAAAACAGGCAGTCAGGGTTCATGCTGGTAGCCACAGGACCCCAACAGCACCCACGCTTCATCCCCGTGTTGAACACACCAACACAGCGTGGGCACTCTCTGACTCATGTCACAACAGAACAAACTACTCGTCAAATACCAGAGCATTCGTAAAGTGTGATAAACTTATAAATTGCATTTATAAAAACACATAATAAATCAGTTTTATATTAGGTAGAACTAGAGCCAATATGGGCCATACAAAGCTGTATAGGAGTATAGAGATATAAATACCTAAACTTGAAGAAGAGTATAAAAATATGCATATTTTGAGAAATGAATGAGAATTAAACTCCTTCCTGTGCAATAATAAAGAACTGAAACCRATCATTTCAGATGCTCAATCCCAACGCAGCTCTTCGTGCTGCTGGAGAGGTTCCATGCGAGGCTGGAGCACAGGAACTCCTAAACCTCACACTCCTGCAGCTTGGTCCTCTGCCCGTCCCAAACCTCGCTCATCCACTGCTTTAATCCAGGAACGGGCCAACCTCGCTGAGCTGGCAGGCTGCACACCAAAACCTGCCTACAAGGAGAACACCTGGCAGGCAGAAGGAATGCTGTTTTCAGTCCACAAGCAAGAAAAGGCCACCGGGATCTGACTCAGACCGGCCCCAGCTGGGGCCACAGTGGCCTTGTGGTGTCACCCCAGCAGTCCCTACCTCTCCCCTTTCTCCAGGCCACTCCAGCAGTCACTGTGTCAGCTCAGTCCATCGCAGCCATGAAACACAGCTCCCGGGAACTGCACATCACTAGTTTTTGCTGTGATGGGGACTCCATGCAAAGGTGAAAACAAAAACGTTTACCACACTGATGGCAAAGTCTACCCCTGGAGTCACACCAAAACAGACACTGGTGTGACAACCTTTAACTCTTTAATGATCGCTACTAGCCTTGAAGGCAAATCAACCTAGACCAACTCCAGAGGAGAAATACGAGATGGAGATGCCCAACTTGAATTTCATATGCACAGTCTGTCAGAGTTACCCTTCCAATCGCTCTTCTTGTCCTCATTAGCTGGTGCACTGCTACTGTGTTGTACAACAAAACCACAGGAGCTTGTGATAATTAAGTTTTTCCAGGAAGTGACTGAGTCCACAAACAAAAGCCAATTCAGTATTGTTTTTCTAAGCTGAAGAAATTGTTGACATTTATTTGAATCAGAAACGCGAAAAAGTTAGTACACCACAGGCAAGCATTCGCATTAAAATTCAATCCCCACAAAAGAAAAAAAAAAAAACAATCTGCAAATCTTCCAAAAAGTACTTTTTTCATTCTTTATTAAGATATAGTTATTAGTTTGCACTGCAGAGCTGAGTATTTTTAAAAAGTGTAGATTATATTGCACCTAGATGCATATATATATAATTTATATTAGTTAAATCTTTGATCTTTTGAAAAGAGATTCAGTTTTTTGTGAATCTTTTCCCTGCAGTTACAACTTTAGTTGTTTCTTTACATCACCACCAGATGGGGCTCACTTATAGCTGAAATCATTGGACATTAAACAATTTTATATTACATACACAATTTATGTTGTGCACTCACACATATTTCTGTTGCATGCACATTCATTTTCACAGCATATTTGCACACTTTTCATCTCATGAAAAAAAATCCATATTTTTAATTTACTGATACAACCAGTTATGGATATTTTAAAGTTTTTTTTTAACAACTATATTAATCTCAGAACTATTACAACACTGTATGCCCAGTTTAGATCAAGTTGATAGTGGCAAGAAGAGGGGATGTACTGCTTGAGAATTACAGTGCCAGCTTTCTAACTAGTTTCCAGGTTCATGGGATCTGTGATGGGGACTGTCTCATTACATGCCTTAGAATTACAGCATGCTTTAAAACGTGCTGCATCCAGTTCCAGTGTAATCAATAGCAGCAAAATAAAATGCAATTCTTTTGAGCAGTACTTCAAATCTATTAAAAAACCTCCAATATTGTTTTGATGTACCAACATCCCTCCCTCCCCTTTTATTTTTTTTTTAAGGTCAAAAAAGGAGGAGTGAAACCTCTTGCTGTACAGCCTGGAAATTCAGTCAGGGAAATGCCCTATTTTTATCACCTACTTTCTCTCTTTCTGAAGGCTTTCCTTGCTACATTATTTTCTCCCCTCTTCCCAGTTATACATGAGCAGTAATTCCCATAGAAAATAACTGAGCTTCCATTTTAGCTATTCAAATTTCTCAGGACAGATTTTGTGAGTGAGGAAGGGCTTTAGCCCGTTCTCTCAGCCCAAGTAAGCAGCGCTGGGTACTCTCTGGTTGATGTCAATGAGAAACGTACTGTGCTTAGGTTAAGCAGCAGCAGGGACCCCCAAATGCCTATTTGATAGAGAGATGCCATAATGGCAGACAAATAAAGGAGATAAGAATTGCAAAATGGGAGAGAATAACTTAAAGTCCATCAGATGCTTAGCCACAGTGGTGAGAATATAAAACTAAAATTAAAACGAATGTAAATCCATTTCATTATTGATAGTTTAAAGCCACAGACAATATATTAAAAAAAATTCTGTGACTTTATCTTTGAAGACTCCAGGGGGCTTATCAGATCTGGTTCCTGCACAGGCTAATCCCAATTCTGCATTAAAAACTGTATCTCCAACACAGAGCACCTCTGACTACATGGTTTGGCAGCACCCACCTGATTCACATGGTGCCTACTACTGTAGCACACCATCAATATTTTTCAACAAATGTAATCATAAAAGCATCTTTTCAGACAGTGAAATTTCAGACAGCAATCGATTAGCTCTCAAGACTCATCAGATTTTAAATAAAATCTGTATGCAGAAAAGAGTCTTTCATACAACATCACTAATATACAGTGACAAAAGTCAGCCCTAAAACGACAAATGTTGTGATGCCAGTTCATTTCTCTAAATGGGTGCCTGAACTCAAAACCCCTCAGTCCTAAGACAGGACTCAGAAACACACAGAGTTTGCAGATCACATCACTTGTTAAGGAGACTGAAAAGTTAAGATTCCAAATAATTAGGCACTTAACAAAAAATATTAGCCTGCTTCTGCAATATTTTCTTCTAGTGGATGCTGTATTTTCCCCTGGCGTTTTGAATTTAATTTCACACTAACATACTTCTGAGATAAAAATCTCTGAAACTGTAAAGTTCAGAAAATATAAACACTATGGAAAGCAACTTAAAATTTCATGATGATGCTTCCTAATTTCTGCCTTTTGCAAAATATTGCTAGAGTTGTCCCACTTTGAGATCTTTATTTCCTACTCGATGCTGGAGAGACTTTTCTGACTGCTGAGCTAGAAAGGAGATCAGCCACTATTCCTGGGCAGCCACACAAACGCAGTGCCCCTGGCCCTGGCTGCACGCCTGACTGCGCAGCCCCACGGGGGAGGCAGGCACAGGAGCAGAGTGGCCCAAAGTCACCAGGGAGAGGAGGCAGACAGCTAAGCCGGCACAGGCTGCCACAATGATCACCCAGTCCCACTCCTGGGCTGCTGCTACAGCTGGGTAGAGGGAGTCAAAAGCAAAAATAMGGAGCAACAAAACAGAAAAGAAGGGAACTAAGGTCTGCTAATCCAAAAGGTAAGAGAAGGAGGGAAGAAAAGGAGTTACCTCCTGCTTAGCCAGCTCTCCCAGCAGGCTGAAGTAGTGGACAAAGCTACTTTCACAAAAGTAAAGAACAAGAAGAATGAAGTGCTGGGGGCTTGCATGAACAAGTAACGAACACCATCATGTACGGTGTTGGAAGATGTTCGGAAGCTTCAGACTGCTTGAGTTGTACTTGCTTTTTAGATGTTTATGTGTACCAACCTCAGCTTCCCAAATCTTCCAGGTTCTTCTACTACATGGCCAATATCTGGTTTTGTAGGGTAATGTTTGTGCTAACACTGACTCGCAAATATTCTGTTTCTCCCAAGAGATCCAGGATGAGGAAAAGAATGATTTTTAAATGAGAAACATGGCCAAAAGTTCCTGTATAATTCCTTGAGAGGCCGACTCCCCTCACACATTTCAACTCCTCAGCATAGGCAGAGGGTTAAAGAAGTTTAACAGTGACTGTCCCCTTCACTAGCAACACCATTTTATTTAATACGTTGTTATTAGAATGGATTTGGAGGGGGAAAACCAAAGTCATTCTGCAGCCAGTACAGCAGCAGATAGAGATAGCCGAACACAACCAGTATTTAATTGTTCATATATTCAAAACCGAAACTAGCAGCAAAACAGCTGCTATTGAGCAACTTTAGAAGATGAATTCACTCCACTGAACACCTTCAGTTCATACCCCAGTTCATTTACTTCTGACTTCAACCACTGTATCCAGCAGCAGAAGCACACTTGCGTCAGAAGGCAATATCACACTTAAAGTCTCCATTCATTTCTTCTTTTATGCTCCAGACTGGCACAATACAGACCAATAGGTACATCTTTGAAATGTAGTTTTTGTTGTGCTACTGGAGTATGCCTAAGCAGTCATCAGATCCAATTGCTCCCATTTTCCGTAACATATAAACACGTTTTTCAGCTTTCACGCTGATACCATTGCTTCCTTAACCCTATAAACCGTCCCAATCAGTACCGCTGGGTCCCATGCAATCTGTCACAAATTTGTGTTTCACATTTGCATGACCAAGACATTATTTCTCTCTCTAAAGGCTGCAGAGTCCTGGTAGATAAGGCCAGATCCAGACAGCCATTCTTAACCCCACCTGTATCCTTCAGTGTAAGGCTCATGACTCAAATGCATCTGAAAATGGGTTATCTTCTGCTGTAACAGCCCTTTGGTAAGGTGAGCACCAGGAAAAGGTTAGACCACTGTTGCAATAGTTTTACATTGCATTCATAATTTGGTGGTTAAGGCTGGTGGACATAAAGAAATCTTTGAATTTGCTCATTCTTCTGGATCCAAAGCACAGGAGAAGAGTTTTAGCACATCAAATAAACTTTAGTAGGCTGACCTTGAACATTCATTTATTCTTACAGCGCACCAGCAGCTATAAGAAACATATTAAAACATAAAGCCCTTCCCCAAAGAGCTTACATTTGAATGCTTGACAAGACCATGATGAGCAGGAGGAAGGCAGAGGGATGCACACTGAGAAAAGGAAGAATCACAGTAATAGGATCACAAGACAACTTCACTTAGCAAGGGTACATTTTGCAGGTCTATGAGCTTTCCAAGAACTAATTACTGCTCTTGTGGGTGACAAAATAAAAGTGAACACTTAAGAGTTTTAAATGGAGCTGAATAAACATGGAGAAAGAAATAATGTTTGATGCAAAATGTGAAAAGGAAAAGGTCTCGAGGCTCATATAATTTACAGAGGAGGCAAACAAGAATTGACAGGTCACAGAGATAGGCCAGGGCAGAACTGTAAGTTCCAATGGTTTTGGAGAAGCAAGAACAAGCTGTAGTGTTTCTCTTGGGGCAGAATCTGAAAGGGTCAGAAAAAAAGGGTAAAAAGCTAATTTTGAGACAATGTAATAAAATATTTAAAAGGCAAGTACTGAAATGTGGCATTTGTACTGAACACACTTGACTGTCAACCCAAATGCCATAAAGTTTAACATTTTAGTTTGAACAGATGCTTAATTGTATGCACTTAATGAACCATCATAAACCAGGAAGATTCCTGATATGGTTGTAAGCAACATGTTACACTGCATAATGGCAGGGACAGATAAAGGAATCTCAACCTGATTACAGTGAACAGGGTATGRCAGACACAAATAACCAGAGAACTGCTAAGGTCCTGATTTTTAAAAAGCCTTTAAAAAATTTAAGCAGACTAAATCGTTTTGTCTGAAAATGATGATTAAGGTCCTGCAGTTCAGAAGGCAGCACTGGCCTTCACCAAGGCAAGAAATGGGCACTGTGTTACCTCTAACGGCGTCCAAGGATAGTTATAGCTCAACAGAGTGGTGCAGAAAAGCAGTAACTCTAGAAAGAATTCCCTAATCATGAAGAAGTTCTCTTTACTTATGTCCCCTTCACAATGACAGGCGTACTAAAGTTAGGGCTACTGACACTTTTTAAGGGAATAGTGAAAGATTCTCAGGAAAATACCCCTTACCACAGATTACCTCTAGTTCTTTTCATTTACAGGAAAAATGGGAGGGACATAACTCTTTCTATTACTGTAAAGTGTTCTTAGTGTCCTCTGAAAAATTCATATTCAAATGTAATGAGAAAAAGTATCCACTTTGGTTGTATTCATTTTACATACCGACCCCTTTCAACTTTTGKAACAGTTTGTTAAACTAAGGTCATGTCTAAAGGAAAATTTTTAATGACTCAGAGGCTCATGTCATTATGGCCTGCAGCACTGAGAGAAAGCAAGTATACAAACAGGCATAGCCCTAATCTGCAACTGCCCCTTCAATAGGAAGCCATCAGGCAGCTAAAACACAGCAAAGGAAGATGCTTTAAATGTGTGGAAGGAAAACAAGAAAACCTATAGCTGCTGCAAACAAGAAAATAATGGAAAACACAAGATCACATGCTATTAGTGTATGAAAGCAATGGGCACTTGAATATCTCCTGGGACTTGAGCCACTGTGCATCACAATACTATTAATCTTTGTGTGCAAGGTGTTAATAAGGTTTCAAGGGCAATGGATGGGTGTAGGCATCTCTGGGTCTTCCTTTTCCAAAGCTGTTTGCATCTGTGAAGTCAAAACCTGTTCTAGAAGTTCTTCCCATGGTGTAGACAGTAAAGGCATGTGATGACAGTGATACCTGCCTGCTCTGCGCCTCCCTTGTGCATAGTCCATCTACCCCAGCACAGCTTGCTCTCTCCACACTCCTCCAAAGCCATGAGCCTACACATACAACTCTGCTTGGGCAGTTTGCTAAGGAGATGTCTCAGCAGCCAGCCAGGAGAAGAAAGAGGGCAGGCAAAGGGGGACACCAAACGTAGCACTTCCAAAAGGCTCCACTGGCCCTCAAAAGCATCCAGGGAATGGGTGAGCTCTGCTCAGCACTCCTTTTCCCTTCCTCTGCTAAAGGACAGGCCATGACAGTACTCCCCTTCCAGTCCTGGGGAAGGGGGATGCACAAGGGGGCGAGATGAGGTGGTACAGAGTGAGCTGAAGCCCATGAGAGTCAATTCACTATAGGTTTCCAGGATCAGCAGCTATTAGTTTTGGTGTCACCTAGATGCTGTTGTGATATCAATATATTGCATATTGCTGCATGAGGACATTACACAGCACCTCAGGGCTCGATCAGCAAGACCTTGATTTTTCCAACCTCGATTACAGCAAGTATTAGAGTTGCATCATGAACACATGCACATTATGAATAACTACATTAATTATCTGAAGAGAAGTTAATCGAAAGGTTACACACTACACTCTCACTGACATTGTTTAATCTTTATGTGCAATATGCATACTAAACAAATCTACAGCTCCCGCACCAAACAGCCAGAAATCCAGGACTCGAAAGATAAGACTGCTGAAGCAGGATAATTTCTCATACTTGAGGTTCAGCATCTGTGCATTTTCTGAAATCTTTTTTTTTTTTTTTTTTTTTTTAAAAGGATCCAGCTATGGAAACACAGTTTGTCAGAGTGCTATTGATCTGCATGTACACCCCTCCTCCCCCTTAAATGAGCTGCAAAGGGGAACTGGGGTGCCTGTTAAACCTAAACCACTTAATATATTTAAAGGTAACTTGTGACACGCGCTTTAAGGAACGGTTGCTCTGCATGTTTCCCAGCTCGCAGCTCCTTGATGCTTGCTGCCATGCTGTAGGTGGCATCCAATCAGAGCGGCCGCCACTGAGGGCCAGGGAGGCAGCTGCCGGGTTTTATTTTATATTCCAGCTACAGTGCAGGGAATGTAAGGCAGCAAGTGTGTACGGCACGAATAATGAGTTGTACTAATTCACAGAAATTCACTTTTTTTGCCATCACACACTGCTCCTTTTTCTATAGACCAAGACTTTGAAAGTTCATTTTTATGTGTCATTTACTTCCCCAGGGTGTAAAGCCTGCTAAAAATATCACCATTTCTTCTCCTCTGATAACAAGATTATTTATGCAAAGGCAGAATAATTRTTCTTGACATACTAGAAGGCTCCCCCCCAAACTAAGGTAGTTTCCAATGATACCTTCATAAAATACAGCGAAGGTCAATATTGTCAGCTAAAGCTCAATATTGAACGCGAGTCTTCTGAACTCAGGATACCGGAAGGCTTGTTAAAGGAAGGAAATTATTTTGCAGTTGTACAGGGCATTTGATTTGAAAGCATGAAGGGAACATGACTGGGACAATGAGGTTTCTGTAACCAGTTACCCCATTCAACCCTGAAGAAAATGAAGTAAGATCTGTGTGGTGTAGAAATATAGTAGCAATTAAACCAGGCAGAAATATAGGTGGGGGAAATCCTGACAACTGGCATCAAGAGGTTAACTCTTCTTTTCTTTTTAATCAGTAACTAGTTCTGTCATCTTTTGGTTCAGTGCAAAATCTCCCCAGAGAAGCGCCTCCATTCTTTGAATGTCCATAAGGCAATTAGGTTTTACATTTTTAAAACTGAAGGGTTTTACAGGATAAGCCAATTTATATGTTTCCATAATAAGAAAAGACTCAGGGCTACTGAAGTATCTATTTCAAAATGGCTTAGGTGGTGCATTATTGAATCCTACAAAGCCAAGGGGCTTCCAGGTCCCAGAGTCTTTAACAGTCATTTTGAGAGAACTACCTGGGCAGAATACAGAACAGCTTCATTTTTGGAAACCTGTAAAGCAGCCATTTGCTATTTGGAGTTCCTTCAACATGAGCAGTACAGAGAGAGCACTGTAAAGAGAGGTCCTGGCTTGAACGCAGGCACTCAGAGGTAGAAGGGTGCTGCCACAGCACTGGGTGGTTATGTTTCTTTGCTCCTGAGCCTTTTTATTGTCTTAATAAATGCTGGTCAAGTCCCAAACATAAAAACAATTGGGTGTATATAGCTGTGAGCAAAAATGGGTGATAGCTTTCAAAATGGAATAGTGTAACAGCTCTATCTACCAATTAAAGCCATTCAGTGAACAAATCTGATGATTAACTGGATATGTAATTAAGCCTTTATTATTAGTCTAATTGGATGGTTAGGGGAATTATTAAAGCTGTTAAGATTCTGTGTAGCAAGCTGACTGTGCAGTACAGGCAATATGAAATTCAGCTCATTACAAGCAAGGCCAAATGAACATATTTGAGTGGAAATTCGAGACAGCTGCATCCAAGTCTTTCAAAACAAACCCAAACAAACCTTAAAGCCATGAGTTCAGCTCAGCAGAGAGCACTATAATGCCCCACTTGAACATGCATGGCAACAAGCCAAGCACAGACCCATTCCCAGGAGGCTAAGGAGAGGGGAGAGCTTTTTCTGTGATGCTGGCTAAAGCATCCTCCCTTCCCCCAGCCCCCAACCCCATCATTCCTGACACCAGGATAAGGAGGAACTTTTGCAACAAAGGCGTCTGACCAACTAGGCAGCTGAAATACAACAACTTCTGAAGTGTTAAGAGGAGCAAAAATCTGGTTAACTCCTGAAAGAACTTGGTGCTCCAAAATCTAGTCTTGGGAACATAAAAGAACGAGAAGGAATGTATGTGTGGACCACTGTGTAGGCCTAGCAAAATGTTAAGCTTTCTGTGATCATTTAGTCCATGTTCCACTTGTCCCAGGTCTAAGTCTGCACTCAGAACTAGTAACATGCCGAGTTGAGAGTCGAGAACCAGGCCTCCCATGTCCCTTACCAATAGCAAACGTCACTCAGCRCTCACCTATCCTTACCAAAAATTAATAATAAAGAAACCAATAAGGAAATTCCCAGCCTTACCTGGTGATTGAGAAGGCAATTTATGTAGCATGCAGGCAAGTGGAATTATGGCTATTGAAGAGTTATCTCCATTGGCCTCAATGAAGTAATGCCTTATAGTTGTTGGATCAATATGATGCTAAGAAGCCTGATACAAGCCTGTTGGAGAAAAAAAGAAAAAACAATAATTGATTTTTTTTCCAACAAGCAAAGCAAACTCCTCCTAAATTACTATGTTCACTGAACATGTCATCTATTGTCCTTCCCATCTGAAAAAGTGCAATACTAAGAGAGTATTCTAGAAGTACAATTCAAATAAGCATAGATGGAGAGCAATTAACCAAGAATAACAACTGCTGGAACTGAGGCTGAAACAGGTACTGATCAGCCACATAACAGCAAAACTAGAAGAGCCCACATCCTGACCAGAGGAACTTCCAAGGACTGCAGCTAGCTGAAGTACAGAAGTACACAATTTTCTCCGGCTTGCATATCCTTCTAGACGCAGGTGCAATCTCAATAAAACAGCAAAAGAGGTCAAAGTTAGTCACACGTGTGCACACACACAGATTGTGCCAAGGGAAGCCCCTCAGTTCTGCATATCAGCAGCCCAAACATGTAACAAAAAAAATCTAATGACAACAGATATATAGATATATTTGGGCTATATTTCCCAATAGCCATCTCTTATGCCTGCAATTAATGTCAATGGAAAACACCACCACCACACTCCAGTTGCAATCAAACTGTTTTAAAAATGCCAAAAGCAAGATGACACATGATCACAATGCTGTTGCACACATACAGAATATATCTAACTCTCTGTGGAAACCAGCAATAGATCTGATATGCTTTAACACTCTGGATAAGATAAACCTTGTAAGTGACTGTAAAAATGATACAAAATGTTACAGAACTCACAGTGTGTGTTTGGGTCTGATTTAAGCTCTTCTCTTCCCCTGTATGAGCTACACACAATTACTGCTATGAACAAATTTTCATTTAGAGGCAATTGCCTCAACTCAGAACCATGTAACGAACAATACTATCGTCTGTGAGAAAGTCTGGTATGGACTGGGCATTGACACCTCCAATTAAGTAAATGTAATGAAATGAAAGAAAACAACATATGATTCTATTAATTCAAAAACTTGTTTTCTAGAATAATGCAAAGAAATTGTAATTAAAATAGATGGTAACCACAAATAAGTAAGCATAAATTAAAGAGCATACACTAATATTAATAATCATAATCTAAAAAGAGTCAACTTTATCTATACATGTGAGATTAGTTTTGTGCTGGTATAGACCTCTTAAACCAAAATAATATGGCAATTTGAAAAACAAGAATTTAAAATAAAAGGGCATGTTAAGTATAAAAAACAAAACAGACTTTGTTTCCCTTTGCTATAAAGACACATATAAAGACCTTAAAAGAAAAAACCTTTACTGTTGTCCATTAAATCACAACAGTTACTTTCTACTTTTATGTGTCAAAATGTTTCCTTATTCTGTAGAGTATCATGCCACGAGATTTAATTAATAAATAAATAAAAATTGTTACACTGTTTGAAATCATTTACTTCATGGATTAAAAAAAAAAAAAAATCTAAGAACAAAACTTCACAAATAATCCAAAGATTTTCTCAAAAACTCAATCATAATGCGATTTGAGTTTTTATATTCAAATTGGCACAAACGTAATTAAATATTACACTTTAAAACCAGAATACTTCGATGTAACAAAACACGTAAGGAAGGAGTTCATTACAGAGAGGCACTTAGTCACAAAAAAAATACATTAGAAAAGCAAGTATTAGAAAGGCACTTGGAGCAGCTGCAGTTAGAAGAACAAAGTTCAAGAGAAGTATGCTTGCAAGGATAACATGGATACAGCATCATTTAAACAGAAAGAAACCCTAAAGCATCTCATACAGGTGACTCAAGAAAATGTCATATTAAGCTCTTCAGAGGTATGCTCCTTCTCGTTGTCCTTGATAAAATCTGGTGCACATACACATACACACACACTAATAGGTGGAAAAACTACACTGCATGCAACCTGAAACATGGGAGAGCTGATCTGGGCCAGATCTCCAGATGTACCTTGTGTTACCAATTTTCCCAGAAAACACTGGAAAAAAAGATCTCCGAGTTACTGCAATGTTTCAGTTTTATTTATTTTTCCAGTAGTTAAACATTTCATTCTTATAAAACCCTTTGAAGCTTATATAAAATAAGCAATAGACTTGTGTGAAAGCCACTGTCACAGAGTTAATTATAAGCAGGTACCGAGCTTTTCCACAAACAAAATTGTTTTCAGTTCTTTTAGACTCTGAAAGGAAAACCGCAGGCTGATGAAAACCAGTTGGTTGTTTATAACCCCCATAGCCCAGCAACTGGGTGTGCATATCTGTACTGGTGTGTCTTCACAGACCCCCTCAGCAATGGTGCTCAGGGAGCACCGCAGCGCACCTGCCTACAGCGAGTTGCCAAGATTGAACCTTAAGCAGCTCAAAGAAAAAACATCATCTTGTAGAATGAAAAAAACAACCAAAGAAAAAGCCAAACAAACCCACAAAGATTTACGGTTTGGTGACAATTCATCATCTCTGGGGTGGGGTGAGTGTTTCTGAGGTCAACCTTCCAGGACATTAAAGCAAATTGGAAAACTTCTACATATTTTCCTAAGATGGCACATAAACCGCAGGGGGGGAGGAAAAAAAAAAAAAAAAAGATTCCAAGACCACTGGAAAAAGAAAATACCACTGGTATAAAGATGACTTTGCAACTTATGGAATAAATTGTAACATTCCTCAAGAGAAAGGTGAATCAAGGCTGCTATTTTGATACTTTCTTCCCCTATAAGAAAGATGAAGACCTGTCATTCATCAAAGTAGGCTGCTTTATTTTAAAGGAAAGTAGAAAAAAACCCCTACCACATAACATTTCAGAGCAAGAAAGTTTTCAAGTGTCATCAGCCAGTTTTTTTCCTAGAATCATCCTTATCTTTATTACAAAGCACACACAATACACATTTGTATAAGAACAGAAGCAATCACTTGGCATACTTGCACAGAAATGGCATTGCAGCGAGTGTCTGGCCCAGGGACAAGCCCGTGCTTTCTGAGCTGACCAAGGGCCCACAGGCACGGACAGCCATGTGCTCCCAGATCCAGAAAGAATTCTGCACTGGGCTGCTGTAAGCGGCACTTACATGTCATCGACAAGGCCGGGCGAGTTTCTCCTGCAGATTTCCCACCCTGCCTCCATTCAATAGCGTATAAGGGACTAAGACTCCCTAGTAAACAGCAACTTAATTAGTACTATCATTATCATTTAGAAAACAAGGATTATAAATTCCATAGTGCGTATTTTAGCTTGAACCCGATTTATAATATTACACAAAAGCTTTCTGAAGTGGAAAATTATTGCATAAAAAAATAATATTATATCCTCAATGAGTTAATAAAATTTTATTCTCAGTAGAGTTTCTCTCAAAATACTCTCAGTGATGCAAACATCCATGGCAAATAAAGCATACAGAACCAAAATTTCTAAGGCTGTGCGAAATATTAGACAAGGTACAGGGCCAGCTGGAGAATGCCATTCATTAGAAAATATACATGAAAATTCCCTGTCCCAAAGGCTTCTCATAGCACTTCTAATTTTATTAAAGTTGAAAGTGATTTCATTCATTTCAAGTTTTGGAAGAAAGCTGTAGGTGGAAGCAGTGCCTTAAGAGAAAAAGAAAAAAAAATATTTTAAAAATCTATTTTCATCCATTCATCCTAATCCTAATTCATCTTTTTCCACATAGGAGCCTTGGAAAAGCCCAATAACAAAGAAATTACATCCTTCCACTGTATACTGCTCTGCATTGCTTCCTACATATAGGTATGGTCTTTAGTTAACCTGAAACTTGCTCCTTTAATTATTCCTGAGAAAGCCTAATTTCAAGGTTTTGCTGTAGTGTTTTGAGAACTTGTTGTGGTTTAATCCAGCAAGCAGTCAAACACCACACAGCCACTCGCTCACTCCCCCCTCCCCTCAGTGGGATGAGGGAGAGAATCGAAAAAAAAAAAA